>JABFPB010002053.1:0-21870 GCA_022817645.1 Ceratoteleas bidentatus
CTTGATATATCACCTTGATATATGTTAATATTGATTCGTCCTGATATGATAATACTGACTCAACACTGATGTATCAATAGTGACTAAACACTGACGAATCAATATTGACACAATACTGATGAATCAATGTTGACTCAAAACTGATGAATCAATGATGAGCCAACATTGATGAATCAATATTGACTTATATTTCGCCTTGATATATCACCTTGATATATGTTAATATTGACTCGTCCTGATATGTTAAAGTGACTCAACACTGACGAATCAATATTGACATAATACTGATGAATCAATGTTGACTCTACACTGATGAATCAATTTTGACTCAACATTAACGAATCAATACTGATTCAGCACTGATAAATCAATATTTACTCAACCTGATAAATTAATATTGACTATACACTGACGAATCGATATTGACACAACTTGATATATCAATATTGACTCAGCACTGGTGAATCAATATTGTCTGTATTTAATAAATCAATATCGAGTCGACATTGATTTTTCAATATTGTCTCAGCACTGATGAATCAATATTGACTCAACTTGATTGATTAATATCGACTCAACCTGATATATTAATATTAACTCAACATGATATATCAATATTGATCTTTAAATATTGAGTTAACATGATATATCAAGATGGATTCATAATTAACTAATAGTTTAAATATCAATGATGACTTAATATTGACTCAGAGCTGGTGTAGTAAAATTGACTCTGTGCATTATTGTGTTGGTGATACAGTATAGATAAACTTACTTGAAATTAAATCATGATCAAAGACTTTTATTGAATATTATTATGTATACTGAATCAATAGCCTTCGGATGAATACTTGTATATATTCCAAAACAACTCTGACTCAGTTTTCCTTGAATTTGAAGTTGATATTGAATCAGTATCAAATAAAGCGTTTGAAAATTGATATTCCCTACCTTCGAAGCTCCGACTTACAGAAAAAAATCCATCCCCCAAAATATTAATCACTGCCGTTAATTTTGCAGGTCCTTCGGCAACCTGAGATGATTATTTTATTAAACGAATCCGGAAGCGGGCTGGCTTGACTCGCCCTGCGGTTTCGGTCACTTCGCTCCTGGCCGATTGCAATGGTCATGCGATTGTATCATACATATAAATTGATTAAACGATAAGACTAATCACGTTCTGTAATATACTCATTATAACTTATATATAGTCTCATATCCGATTAATCTATCGCCTATTCTGTATTCCCATTCGTACCAGTAGATTGATTAGCCGGCGAGTAAGCGTTTCGTTTGTTTCATACTTGGCAATGCGACTATTGCGACCAGTAATGGCAAATTTCCCGCGGTGCTCCCCTTTGATTTGCCTGCTGTGCAGGCTACTGTTTGGCCAAAGCGAAACGTGCAAAGATATTATGATTTCACCGTCTCGAAGCAAAACGAACGATTGAGTGCGATTGGAATATTGTGGGTGCCGTCTTTGGAGTGATTTTCAAATTTCGCGACTAATCGTGTTCGAAAATCAAGATTTTTTAAATATTTAACTCGATTTAACTCAATTTAACTTAATTTAACTCAATTTAACTCAATTGATTATGCCCAATATTGAGTCAATAGTAATGATTAAAGTGAGTCAGTGTCAGACATCGATATTGAGTCAATACTGATATTGAAATGCTTTTAATGCTGTCGATATTGAATTAATATTAGTGCTGTTAATCATGAATCAATATTGATTCATTCTTGTGACTTGAGTCAATATTGATGAGGTTGATGTTGAGTCAGAGTTAATTAAGTTAATATTGAGTCAATATTAGTGATTTTGATATTGAGTCAATATTAATGATGTCGATATCGAGTTAATCTGTCGATATTGAGTTAATATTAATGACATTAATCGTGAATCAATATCGACTCAATATCATTCATGTGAATCTTGAGTCAATATTAATGTCCATACTGAATCATTTGATTCTCTTTGAATCTTTGATCTTTCTGACTCTGATTTTCGAAACGCCTCTCCGCAAAAAAATTAGCACAAACCCCAAATCGACGACACTTTCCCCACCCCGCGATTTACTATCATTTCAATATTTCATGGACAATGCGTATTCTGTGATATGTGTCAACGTTCGCCGACGTGATCGATCTTTTTTTTTAAACAATAGTTTTTCAATCTAACGCACTCAGAAAACTCGTTTCCCAAAAGTAACTACAATTATCGTATACTGTAAGCACTGAAAGCCTTACTCGACGAATCGGAATGTACGAATTCTACCAAAATTCTAGCAATTTTTATCACGCGCGTCGATGGTTGAATGTGAGCATGCAAAACCGGGGATTCCCCTGTAATTTAAGAGAGCGTCTAATATATATGTGAATAGAAAGAAAGAGGCGACTTTAAAGGACGATAGTTCCCCTCCCCTCTCCCTCCCCCTTTTGAGCCTTGTTTCGTCACACTTGTTTTCAAAAATTGCCACAACCGTCTGCAATTTGCTGCTTCGAGGAAAACGAAAAGTCAATAGCCGAGTCCCGGCTACAACTCAGTCTTGCCAATATTTCGTTGATAAGTTTGTAATTTTTGTACTTAATTAATTTAAACGCTATTTATGTAAATGTGGTAGTTTAGACGAACTAGACGAGCCTTCCATTCGCAAATCGTAGGACCAATCGAAAAATTGATTCGAAAAAGTTATCTCTGAATTCCGTGAAAATTGTTGAATATTATTTCTTTTTGTATTTATAAGAATTTATTTATAAGAATAAAATATAAGAATTAATAAATGAAATATTCATAACTTGAAAATAATACTTAAATAGTTCGATATTGAGTTAAATATTGAATTGCGTATTTATCAATAGAATATTGATATCTCCAAAGCAATATTGTTTAATATTAATTATTATATGAATATTAATCAGTGTAAATTTGACGACTCTAAATCAATGCTATTGAATATTGAACAATATGCAATATTCAATAATAATAATTTAATGAAATCAATTATTAAATATTATATATATATGTAAAACTTAATATATCAATATTCATTTAACATCGATACATCAATATTGACTGAACTTGATATATCAATATTGACTGAACATTGATGAATCAATATTGATTGAATATTGATGAATCAATATTGACTCAATATTGATGAATCAATATTGGCTCAATTTAATATATCAATATCGACTCAAAATCGATCTTTCAATTTTGACTCAACTTGATATATCAATATTGATTCATCATCCAGATATGAATGTTGATTCAACTTGATATATAAATATTTGTCTCAGCATTGATGAATCAATATTGACTCAACCTGATATATTAATATTGATTCAACACTGATAAAACAATATTGACTCAACACTGATAAATCAATATTGACTCAACATTGATGAATCAATATTGGCTTAATTTAATATATCAATATCGACTCAACATCGATCTTTCAATATTGACTCAACTTGATGTATCAATATTGATTCATCATTGATGAATCAATGAATCAAAATATATATATGATTTCAAGGTACTTTTTTAAACTTTCCTGTTATCAAATCAGAATATTCTACGAGATTTTACAGATTTTTCAATCAGAGCAATGGAAGTGATTTTCGATTGTTCCTATCATTTGCGCGACGCTATTAAGTCCTTTACTCTTTCATTTCCTTACAACGTTGCATGACAGATATGTACTATTAATTATAAGTAATCGAGTCTAGTCCACGTACGATGCGAATAGTAATAATATTGTCGTACTTTGCTTTGACTGTGATAAAATGGTCGCGTTTCCATCATCAGTCGAATCACGGCGCACAGAAATGGGATGTCGATTTTACGATGGCTATGTGTATATAAGGGCTTTGTGGCGCTGACAATGCGTTTTAAATTGTTGCAAACTAGATGGCGTCGAGTCGATTTTTTTGGCGATATATTTTAGAGTTCATTTGTTTTAACAATTATTAATAAGAAAATGAATTTGCGAGTCAAGAAATTTTGTATTTGTTATGTAAATTATTTAAAAACCAATTATTTAGTGAGACAAATAAAATATTTCAAAATGTAGACTCGTATATGAATGTATAACATTTTTATAAGAGGATTCTAAACTAAGACTGTTCATGACTTTATTTCGGGAAGGTAATACAGTTTAGAATAAGGAAATGTTTATTATAAATTGTTAAAGATAATTTAAGTGTGTGAAAATACTTGAATTCAAACTTGAATATTTGTATTGCAGAAGAAATGTATGTTTTATTTTTTTTTGTGTGAGTTTTGGTTTATAATTCTCAGTTTTCGTCATAAATAAGATGAACAGTGTCGTATTTTTATTATATATAAAATTCAACCCATTTACTTTTGCATAAATTAATATAAATAATTAGTATTAATTTTTTTAGTAAAGTATCCAAAATGCAATGATAATACTATCAAACAACTTTCAGAATATACAATTAAATTATACGACATATAGAACAAAGACATTTGTTCTAAAAAATTGCTCTCTCCCAATCTAAAATCCAAATCAAATCACTAATCATTTCAGCATCGAAATTTTCAGTGCTGATTTCCGATTACCTAATTTCAGTCGCATTGTCAGCGCGACGCCCCGAAGAAAAAATTGCAATTCAAAGTAAACGAGAACGTTTTCACAGTTCAAGCATATTAATATGTATATTTACTGTATATGTATAATAAACGAACATGAAATAGATGAATTTTTGGGCTAGCCATGCATTGTTTTACAATATTCTCCAATTGTATTGACAAGCGTACATCAGTGTACAAAGAGTCTTAGATCTGTCGATATATTTATGAAGTAACGATATATTTCAAGTGTATCTTCGTTAACGATTACGAGTGTATCACGATACGCGACAAATCGGAAGTGAAAACCCCGCGCGTTTATCACCAATTTGTCATAATTCTATTGTAATTCGCTTGTACAGGTGGAAATATATAGGCTCTGCGAGAGAAATATATTTCGAATATAATGACGTTATGTGGCCATTAATTAGAAAAAATGTGGCTAATATATCGTTAAAATATGATTGATATGTCATCCATAGACTGTATACTGTCAATATGTGGTCAAAATCTCTAATATTTCGTTAATATGTAGTTAATATATTATCAATATGCGACCAATATGTGGTCAATATATTATCAATATGTGACCAATATGTGGTCAATAAATTATCAGTATATGACCATTATTTAAACATTACGTTGCGAATATATCGTCAATATGTGTCCAATATTTTGTCAACATATGGTCAATATATTATCAATATATGACCAATATTTGGACATTATGTGGTCAATGTATTGCTAATATGTGACCAATACTTTGTCACTTTCAGGTCAAATATTTTCAATATGTGGTCAATATATTATCAGTATGTGGCCAATACTTTGACAGAATATGGTGAATATGTTAACATTATATGACCAATATTTCGTCAAAATGGGATGAATATATTATCAGTACTTGGCTAATATATTATCTGTATCTGACCGATATTTTACAGAATATGGTGAACATATTATCAGTATATGACCAATATTTTCCCAATATTTTGTCAATATATTATAAATATTTTACTAAAGTATAACTATTTTGTCAGAATGTGGTCAATATATTATCAATATATGGCCAATAATTTGTTACAATGTGGTTAATATACGATCAATATTTTGTCAGAAAATGGTCAATATATTATCAATTTATGACCGATAATTTGCGAAAAACTTCCATTATATCATCAATATATGACCTATAAATTGTCAAAATGTGACATATATACCATCAATATTTGGTCAAGATATTATCATCACATGACCAATATTTTCTCAGCATCTGGTCCATATTCGATTAATACAATGACATTACAACATCAGAATATGGATAATGTATCAGCAACACCCAACCACCATTCGTGCAATATTGCCTCAGTATTTCCACCTATACAAGACCTCGTCCTCCCACCCGTTCGACTGGTACAATGTGCATCCAAGTGCAATCATTGCCCTAATCGGCGAGCCGCGTAAGCGCGAGTTTAGGTGACGCGTGTTGTGCGGTATATCTTGCGAAGCTCCTGTAAAAATCACACATCATTCCTCTTCAAAATATATGACACACACTTTAGACTACGTTATACTATAATTCATTCCACGAGAAAACTCTATGAAATAAAGTCGAAAAATTTTATCAACGCCGTCTGCTCACTCCTCCATCCCATTGGCCCGAAATAAAACAACCCACATTTTTTTGTATAAAAATTTATATTTCCCAAAAGAACTTGAGAAGACATTTACAAAAAGGGGTGTCGTCGCTATTATAAAAATACATTTCGCAAGTCCCTAATATACATGAACGTTAACTCGATACATGCTTCCTCCTCCTCATCCTCAGCGCCACTTTCTCCTCTCCTCGTGTCTCGTTCGCTTCGTTATATTGATATAAAACGTAACTCTAAATTGTCGGTCGATTCGACGGGGTTTCACCTCCCCCTCCTCGTCCCCCCCGCCCCCTCCCCGGGGGCCGGGGGGACCAAGAATCGGTACTCTAGCTAATCATAAATTACAGCTACACCTGTCGGGATTACAAGGCGGATATTTTACAGAAGGCCTAAGGTACGAGACGGTTCCATACCCCCGGAACGTAGCTCGAAAGTAAGGCAACATACGCCTTATGTCGTTGTTGGTGGTTCCCCGATAGAACCCAGAACACCGTAGATGTATTCTATACATATTGCCCAGATAGAAAATGTTTGCATCACTTGCAGAAATTTAACGGAAGTTCTTTTTTGTAACGGGGCGCCCAACTAGGGGGGCATGACCCAACATCGCTTAAGTGACCCACGTTGGGCGCCCCGTTATAAAACCCCGTCTCAGCCCATTCAATTTCTACCAGGGATGTTTTCCTATCAGGCTTGAATGGAGATGTGTGCCATCCAGGATGTTGTAGATGCCACGGGTTAGTTCTATTAGGGTGGGTAACAGGAGAAAATTTTCCGACCTCAAGAACCCAGGCAGCAATAGCGTCAGTGTCCTTGCTAGTGCTGGGTGAGTTCTGGTTCAGCGACCCTATGCTGCTTTAGAGATTGAGGCTTTGGAGCATGGAATGGGTTTGTGGATTTTGAGCTTGGTCTGGTTTGGGGTTGGAAAATTTTCTCCGGGTGGCCACTGGTTCCGTTTGGGGGTTGGGATTCAAGGATCCGGGCCAGGCTGGGCCCGGAGCCGCCGGCTGTGAATCCGAGGGTTGGTTGTGGACTAGGTCCAATGGGTTCGGTCGTCCCCGCGGTCCGGGTGCGGGTCAGCCCGAGGGTCTCGGGGGTTCAGTAGTTGTAGGGTCCGTATTGCGAGCCGTGGTAGTATGGTCCGGGGTAGGCTGCGGCTGTTGGGTACCCGGCGTAGGCGTACTGCTGCTTTTGGGGGTACACTGCAAGTTGAAGATGGGGTTAGAGAGTTGCTGGGTGGGCTGGGTGGGTGGGGTCAGTTCAGTGATCCACTTGTTTTGGGAACTTTATCTTTGGATGGTCTGAGTGAAGAGGGATAGGTAGGTCTTTTAAAACGGGTTTTAAATTTAGAAGACTTCTTTCTTTTTAAGATAGGTACCTGGAATAGGTCCTTCGAACCGGATAGTTAGATCATCTTCTAACTATCTGACTGAATGTGTTTGAATTAGAGTTTGGGTGAAACTGAGGAAGAAGCCTGGGACTGGAAATCCTCTGGAGTTGTTCAGAGAGAAGTATAACGAGTTTTGCTAGAGTCTTCATTTAGTTTGAAGTTTAAAGTTTGAACGAAACCTTGGAAGAATATTAGGATTTTAATACTTTTGAAAGAAATTAGAGTGTTGTTGGAGCACTACTTTGGTTTGGGAATTTTATCTTTGGATGGTCTGAGTGAAGAGGGATAGGTCTTTTAAATCTGTTTTTGAATTTAGAAGACCTTTCTTTTTAAGATAGGTACCTGGAATAGGTCCTTCGAGCCGGATAGTTAGATCGCCTTCTAACTATCTGACTGAGTGTGTTTGAAGTAGAGTTTGGGTGAAACAGAGGAAGAAGACTGGGACTGGAAATCTTCTGGAGTTGTTCAGAGAGAATTTTAACGACTTCTGCTAGAGTCTTCCTTTAGTTTGAAGTTTAAAGTTTGAACGTTGGAAGAATATTAGGATTTTTATACTTCTGAAAGAGTGTTGTTGGAGTACTACTTTGGTTTGGAATTTGAAGTAGAAAGGGTGGATGAAACTTTGGAAGAAGATTGGGATTTGAACACTTCTAGAAATATTCTGAAAGACATTCAGTATCTAGAAAGGGGGTCGAGAGATGTTGCTAGAGTCCTAGTTGAGTTTGGAGCTTGAAGTAGAGAGTTTAAATGAAATTTTGAAAGAACGCTGGAATTTGGATACGTCTGGAATTATTCTGAAAGACATTTCGTAACTAGACAGAGGGTAGAGAGATATTGGACTGTTGCTAGAGTCTTACTTTGGTTAGATTTTGAACTAGAGAGTTCAGATGAAATCTTGGAAGGTGATTGAAATTTGAATACTTCCAGTATTCAATTCTTCAGATCTTAAAAGTTTGAATAAAGCTTTCATTCAGTTTGAATAAAACATGGTGTCCAAACTGCACATCGAGTTTTATTGCATTTTTTTAAATCTCTTATTAAACTGGATCTGACTATATATAACCAAACATCCAAACTAAAGAAAATGTAAGTAGAAAGACTGGATTAAAATTGAATATCCAATTTTGGGTCTGGATAAAAAGGTTGAAATTTAACAACGAGATAGTTACCAAACTGCAATTAGACTGTTGTCAGACTCTTATTAATAGTTTCGACGCCATCTTGGAACAGTATGGATATGAAAACCATACTACCAAAATATTTTTTCAATTCATGCATAAAGTTTTACTATTATGTAATATTTACAAGTGGATAACTGAACTCTTAAAAACTAGCATTTTCATTCATTTTCTTAACATTCGACTGGACCGTATCGGACTTAATTTTGCGGTAACTAAACTAAATTAGTGTTTTTGTTAAAACTAGATATTCATGTAGTGTGAGTGATTAAGTTTCCATAAATATGTCGTGTTTATTGAAAATCCTCTTTCTCCCGGAATATTTTAATTTTTAACTTTAATATTTTTCTCAAAATATGTATAAACAAATTTTCAACATTAAAAAAAATCTTTTTTTAAACAAATTTACCGAATTTTTAGTACAGTTTTTCTTTCTTATTTTAGATCATTTTTTCCGGGAATAAAAAATTCCTCTCATCACAACGTGCCATCTCAAACCGACTTTCACAACTCTTTTTCAAATCGACCTAAATCCAATTCCACCTCATCTTTAGTCTCGGAACATCGTCATACCGAGACTTTTCATTAAAACAAAAAATATTCCGCCACATTTCTTCGTTTCCCAAACCCATAAAACTAATCAATTACTCCTCATTGCCACTTTCCCCTTCACACTCCCCTGACGTCGTAAAGCATTTTTTCGGCCGAAATCGAAATGCGCGCATTCTGATTCGAGGCTTCACTTTCGTTCCATTAATTGGTCAACGACGCTCGAAAGAAACGTTTCAACGCTCCGCTCGTTTTACGACCCAAAACGTCGAACTTTCCGCGAAACTTTGACGATCTTCGGCGCGCGATTTCGCGCGATAATTCGAGCCGAAAAGGGATTATCGGCGACGATAATATCGCGGAAAAGTACATTACGTAGAAAGTCTCTGAGTTGAAGCATGACAGAATCACATTAATTTGTGAAACAACCAGAGCGTGGGACAATTGACGAAACAAGTAAAAGTATTCGAAGAGGCTGATATCGAGCGCAGTATTTTATTGGACTTTTCCTTTTTTACCACATCGTTTGGAAAAAGTTTTCAAAATTTTACCATTCCGTATAGTAATCGTGATGTAAAAATAAAAACAATTGTTTTTCAATTTTATTTGTATTATTTTATTAATTATTTAAATATTTTTTTATTTGTATTATTTTATTTCTTTATTTTCTAATATATTTTTATTTGCATTATGTTATTTATTAATGATTTTATTTTTTTTATTAAAAAAAATTTTTTTTATTATTTAATTAAGTGGAAAAATTTCCCCAAAGCAGAACTTATAACGAGAAAAAATCCTTTTTTCAGTTTTATCGATTTTTGCCTCTTTTTTGGATTTAGAATTTGGATTTAGAAACACCATTTCTGGAACAGAGTGTGAAAGTCGATTTTTTTACCTATGGAATGTGTTTCCGGTTATGTTAAATTTCTTTGTACAATGTTTTAGTAGATGACGTAATGTACACTTTGAATTCGATGATGAAATCTATCGGAATCCCATACATTATTGGATGGTTATGAAAAGCATGTTAACGAACTACACTAGTTTCTACTACGACGTAACTTTTTGGTCGCGATGGTACCAAATTACAAAGGAACTGGCAGAGTAACTAATTTTTACATATTACAGCTTTTTAAGCGATAAGAAATTTCGGTTTAACCTGCCTTTCGGGGTTATGTTCGGGATTTAATATGGCTGTGGTGAATTAATGTAATGAATGTAATGTTACATGTAAAATCAGATGCTTGAATTATTAACAATGGTATGCCAATGATATGATATATGATGATGAGTTTGATTTTCTAAGACTACTTCTCTATTTCTAGTTAACCATTTCCTAAGTGTTGGGAGCAATGTGTGGATTTGGTATGTTGTACTTGTGTTAAGTTTTTCAATTATGTGAATTGATTTATGATACTATGAATGTTTGTAATTAATATTATAGGTCAGATTTCTCTTCTACGAGAAATCTCACATGAAATTATAATATTACAAATAACTTTAGAGCCATTTCATGTTTCTTTTCATTCGATGAAATCCATTTCAATTTTGTAGGTAATTTTTTTACTCTTAGTAACAAATATTGTTGCTCTAAAATTATTTTTTATAATTAGTTCACCAATAATTATATTTACATGATTTTAAGTTTAAATTATATTTTAATTATTAAATTTTGTATAGTTTCATTCAAAATGCGAAATTTCAGAAGCTTTACTGATTGGTTAATTAAATATACTACCAATTTAATATAATTTGACACTTTTTTTGTAAATATTTGTAAATATTTTATTTGTAAATATAATTACTGGATCTGTAAGTTACCTTAACATTATCTTAATATCACAATTATTTGATAAATAAAACTATAACCTGTGTATGTGGTTCATATATGTTCAGATATTTCAAGCAACTAAGTATATTACTTTTATCGTACTAATATTTACTTTTCTATTTACTTTTGATTACATTTTCTCTTTTAATCATTATTTTTTAATCTTATACTTAGATAACATAACCTTTCATTTTCAATCCTAACCAAAATTTAGTTTTGTGTCTATCTTAACAAAAAACCTGTCCCAAATTGTATTTCTCCTTTATTGTATCCATGTATTATTTTCTTAACTATACTAAAAGATTTCGAAAGTAACTTTAAGTTATTGAATTAAAATGTTTCGTATTTGTAGCAGAAACCATTCATTTTAACTCAATTTTTTCAATTTTTTAACTCGCGAAGTCTATTTTTAACTCACCAAATCAATTTTTTAACTTAACAAATTAATTTTCTAATTCAACAAATCAAGATTTTAACTCAACAAATATTTATCTGAGTGTAACCTTGTGTAGCCATTCTTTCTGCTTAAATAACTTTAAGTTAATGAATTAAAATCCTATTTATAGGACTAACCATTCATTTTAACTCAATTTTATAACTGAATAAGTCCATCATTTAACTCAACAAGTCTATTTGTTAACTTAACAAATCAATTTTTAACTCAACAAATCAATTTTTTTACTCAACAAGTCCATTTTTAACTCATTAAGTAATTTTTTAACTCAACAAGTCAATTTTTTAAATTAACAAATCAATATTTAACTCAACAAATCAATTTTTTAACTCAACAAGTCCATTTTTAACTCAACAAGTCAATTTTTTAACTCAACAAGTCCATTTTTAACTCAACAAGTCAATTTTTTAACTCAACAAATATTTATCCGAGTGTAACTTGGTATTCCTTCGCATCGGATATCCTAACTTATGGGCCACCTAAGTTAGAAGTTCAAATCTCGTAACTCACATCCCACCCACCTAACCTATATACCAACCACATACACCTTCTTACACCTCTGTACCTAACCCTGCCCTAACTTATCGTCAACATTTCTCACGCATATGTACACGGGGTCCGTAATCGCGCGCAGTTAGTAAAAGCAAAAGTGTTAAATCATCTGTACCAGGCATGAGGTACTGCATGTTCATAGCCTCCTCTCGCATTCTCTCGCCCCGCAAGCAAATGGCCGCCGCGCTAAACAAGATAGCGCTGACCAGCGACAAACCGACGCCGACCCAAGCCATTATGTACGACCAGTCGTATGAGATTAGTGAGTTTTCCTTGAGGACCTAGAACCGGGTTAAGAAAAAAACGCATATTTAGAGCACAGCTTTCACACTGGTTCACCTGGCATGATGTACTGAATGTTTTGCGCCTGCTCACGGGCGCGTTCCTTCCGCAAACAGGACGCTGCTATCAGGAACAGCGTCATTGTGCCGAGGCACATGGCTACGCCTAACCAGGCCAAGTAAAACGACCAATCGTACCATTGCGCGGCATTATCCCTTAGCACCTGCGAGCAATGGTCAAGTTAAACATCTGCCTCCGAGCTGGTCGTATCCTCAGGGTTACTAGAGATAGGCTATTTTGGTGGAATATGCGGGTTCAAGGAGGGGTAGCTGAAAAAAGGTCCTTCGAGCCGGATAGGTTTGTCTTTTAAATCTTGGATTTAGAAGACCCTCTTGCTTTGGAAGATAGGTACCTAGAAAAGGTCCTTCGAGCCGGATAGGTTGGTCTTTTAAATCCGGTTTTGGATTTAGAAGACCTTCTTGCTTTGGAAGATAGGTACCTGGAATAGGTCCTTCGAGTCGGATAGTTAGATCGTCTTCTAAATCGGATTTAGGATTTAGAAGACCTTCTTGCTTTGGAAGATAGGTTCCTGGAATAGGTCCTTCGAGCCGGATAGTTTGGTCGTTATTTAAACCTGGTTTAGAAGACCTTGGTTTGGTAGATAGGTGTTTGAAAAAGGTCCTTCGAGTCAGAGGATGGAGCAAATTTGGTCCTTCGAGCCGGAGGATGAACCAAATTTTCGGATACCATGTTGGAATTGGGAGGAACATGCAATTTTGAAGTCTTCTCCGGCTCGAAGGACCTAAAAAAATTGGTCAATCAAGAAGAAAAGACCAAATCTGTCTATATTTGAAGTTTTCTCCGGCTCGAAGGACCTACAAGAAACTTTCTAATAGATTGAATGTTGCGGTACCCTGAAATTATGCATCGAAAAAAATTGAAGTCTCCGGCTCGAAGGACTAAAAATACAGACATTTCACAAAATCGCCAAACGTACAGCTTCCTCCTGTTAGGTTCTCTGAAATAAAATGTCTCGTCATCTCAATTCTAGGGTCAGTTCTGGTGAATTCTCTATCTCTCCGAACAAATGCCAGTTCCATTCGTCTCCCGAGAAAATTCCTAACATTTCGTGGACATCCGAGGCTCTCGCAGAAGTAACGACGCTTCGACACCAAAACTGACCCTAAACGTTAAATGCGTTTGCTAAACCGGTTGTTGTGGTTGGACTTACGGAGCTCCACTGCTGGTAAAACTCCTCGCCCACGATCTTCTCCTTCTCGTAATACTCCACTCCATGCCAAAGGCCCATCGCTCCGGCACTCACGAGACCTGCGAGAAACGCGCTATTATTATCTCTTGCGGTCGACGTATCAATTCTAGATAAATTCAATTTCAGTTTTTCAATCACTCGGGGGAATCTGATAAGTTAATTTCATCTGGTGATCTGATTACAGAGCGCGACGCTTATTGACGCTGAGGGGGTAAGGGTGGGGGGGGGGGAGAAAAAAGGAATGATACGAACAGGCGAAGAGCATCAGCAGTGCAGTGGCGGTGATATTTCCAGGCGATCTTCTCCAGCAACCTATAACACCTGTCCAGAAGGCGGAAAATATTGCCAGGAATCCCACCATGAAGAGAGCTATTACCGATCTGCCCATATCTGAAATATAAATTAAGAGTAAATAAAATGGATTTTCAAAAATTAGGACTAAATTGTCCTCTAAATTGTCCCTAAATGGTCCCATTTAGGGACCATTTAGGGACCATTTAGGGACCATTTTGGACCATTTAGGAACTAGATAGAGACCATTTAGGGACAATTTAGAGGCCATTTAGAGACCATGTAAGGACCATTTAGGGACCATTTAGGGACCAAAAAAATGGTCCCTAATCGGGACCAATTTTATCTGATTTCGATCGGATCTTTGCTGGGCCTATGTATAATCTTTTTACATGTTTTTTACGAGGCATGAAGGTTACAAATTAGGGTATATTACTCAATAGAAAATCACGATTCTAATCATACATTATATGTTTAATATACAAATATCTAAGCGTTTTTTATATTATGTATAGGAAGTTCGTTATGGTAGTTCCAGGCTTCTGATTGGAGAAACTGAATAAAAAATATTTTAAAAATAATGTTCAAGTGTTAGAATAGATTAAGGAAACGGTTGAAGAACATATGTTGGATAAAGAAATTTTTATTGACAAGATACTTACGCAAACGAGTCATAGCGTCATCGGAGAACCGACGGGTTTCATTGTCTTCGTCAGGAATGAAGTAGTCGATGTTCATACAGTGGGTTTCTACAGGACTTAAGTACGTTTCCACTGAAAAATAATAATGTTCTAAGACTTTCTGAAGAATAGTTGGAAACGAGTTTTAGACTTTCTTAAATCAAATTTAATCTTGCAGATAAATTATTTAATTTTTTTGTAAGGTAATAAAAAATATTTGTCCAGGATTCGAACCCAGTTTTTCAAAACAAATTTAAATAATGCACCTAATTTCACCAGCTTCGGTCAAAATTAATATTAATTTTCAAATTTGTTTAAAAAATTGTTTTCTGTACTATTTTTTTAAAATTATGTTTTATTTTAATTTTGATTTGTTTTTTAAAGTTACGGTTTTCCATATTACATTGGAATGCGTATACTTTAAAGCGTAAGAAAAAATCTACGCGGCGTTGCCAGGATTCGAAATTCCTTTTCCAGACTAGTAAAGAGTTACTTAGCTCGAGTACAGTTATCCCGAGTCAACGATCTTAGCACGCCGACTGAATTAGGTGAAACTCGAAGACTACAAAAACATGTTTAATTCGTTTTCACAGATGCCGCGTGTTTATTATTAATAACGCACGGACCAAAAAAGGTCGTTAGACGCCACTTTCGTGCAAAAACGAATTCTGTGCGACAATCTCACGACGTTTTGCCGACATTCCTGCGAACGCCTCTGTCTTTCCTACTTTTCTTTTCTTTGTTTTAGATTGTCATTCAAGTTTATCGTTTTCAAAAATGTCAGTGCAATAATTATTTTTCAATGTTGTTGCTGCGTTTGAGGAATGTGGGTCAGGAGGTTTTGAAGACGTTGTAAATTTTAGTTTTATGAGATGAGATAATGTTTTTGCATTCTTTGGAATTTCAGTCATAATCTTCGGAATTAATTTTGAAGATAATTTGTTTAATTAAATTTCTTCTTATTTCGTTTTTTTTACTTAATAGTTTGCAATAAATCACGAATGATTTAAAATAAATCTACAACAATTTTAAATTGAGCATATTAATTTTAGAGTATTTTAATTTTTCATAAAAAAATTTTTTAATGAATTTTTAATATTCACTTGTTAATTAACTTTTTAGAAATCGATTCAAGCATTTTTAAGGCAATTTTAATTTTCTTTTTACGAAGTTTACACATTTATTGAATATTTGAATTTTTTTCTAAATTTTTATCCTGGATTTTTTTATTTTACTGTTTGTAGGATTTTTTTTATATTTTAAGAGTTTGAAATATCATTTTGAAATTTAAAGGTTTTAAATAAATTAAATTTAAATAATTTAAATTTAAAAAACATTTTAATTAAAAAGTTTTCAAATAACTGCATAAGAATTCTAAATTAACTATATCAGTTTTCATGCAATAAAACAATTTCATTCTCAAAATTGTCACTGTAATATTTGTTTTTACATTGTTTTTGTTTTACTGACTTATTTTGTAATTAAGTTTTTAAAGTTTGGTTGAAGAATTTGTAAAAAAAGTTTCATTTTCGTTTTATTAAATTCACTAAATTTTTGCATCTTTGCAATTACAATCCTGGCTTTTTTCATTTTACTTTTTGTAGCTTTTTTCAAAATATTTAAGGAATAATTTGAATTATCATTTTCAAATGGGTTTTTTCTAATTTCTTACGTTCAGATTACAATGTCTTACGAATGTTTGCAAAAAAATCAAAATTATTCTAAACCAGTTATATTAGATGCAATGCAACAAATCAATTTCATTTAAAAAATTGTAATTGCAGTATTTATTTTTTTTTCAATTTTTATTCGAATTTTAGAATTGTATTTAATCATTTCTCAAGACAATTTTAATTTTTGTTTTGTTAAATACACACATTTATTAAAATTTCGCGTGTTTTTAACTTTCAATGCTAATTTTTTTCTATTTTTTTACTTTTGCTTTTTCATATAAAAGACTTTTTAAAGAATTTTTAAATTCATAATCGAATTCAAATTACTTCCTTTTCTCATTTTTAAGTAAAGTTTACAATAAATAATTACGAATGTTTGCAAATAATTGAACAGTTCTAATTCTTGTTTTGTTAAATTCACACATTTATTAAGTTTTCCATTTTTTGAATTTCAGCCCTATTCTAATTTTTATTTCGCTAAATTCATATATTTATTAAGTTCTTCCATTTTTTAATTTCAATCCCGTTTTTGTTCCGCTGAATTCGCACGTTTTCCATTTTTTTAATTTCAATTCTATTTTTCCATTTTGTTATTCATAGCTTTGTATTTGTTTTTGTTATTGTTTTACTATTGATTGTTTATTATTTGTTTTGTTTTGTTCTTGTTTTGTTATTTGTTTTGTTCCTAATTTGTTTTGTTATTTAGTTTGTCCTTGTTTTGTTTTGTTTTTGTTATTGTTTCTTCTTCTTATTATTTTTATTTTATTATCGCTTTTTTCGCTATTTTCTCGCATTTCAAGTACACTTTACAATAACTTATGAATGTTTGCAAATAACTGTACAAGAATTCTAAACCAAGCATATCAGTTTGAATTCCTCTACTGTCAGAAAGCCGCGGCTCAAATGGCGAAACGTGCTTAGGCGCATAAAATTGTTATGCCAGGTGTCCGTTGCGCATTAACGTTAACTGTAAGATAACGTTTAGTATGTGCTAATTTCTATGCGCTGCGCTTTTCCGACGCAAACTTTGCTTCGCGTGCATCCTCCACATATATATATAAATACAAATACACACATATATACATATATATATGTATATATATCATTCTCAAAAGGGCCGAAGACATTTCCTTTCGCGAACACAATTGTAAAATAATTGTTGCGTAACGGAAAGTAGCGTGGAACTGCGTTCGGTTTCGCACAGCGAAGCTCAAAACTCCGATTTCCGTATGAAAAAGTGTGTCTACGGTAAACGGCGCGGCGGAAGTCATACAAATGTCAAACCACATTTGTGTATGGTATCGCCTATCATCAAACGGTAAATCACTTTTCTGAACTGAATGGCAATCTCATTGTGGCTTATGAAACAATGCAAAATATTTGCGAGGCGTTTCGTTCGGTCAAATTGATTCCCACAGATGCGATGCGAAGGAAGTGTTTCCGTTTGAAAAGGCGGACGGGTTTAGGGAAATTGAAGAGAGAGTGAGTATTTGAGGAAAAGTCTCACAGGGAAGAGATTGATTGATGTTCGAAAGGTGCAAATATTTTCTCAATGTTTTTTAAATAATAATTGTTTTTTATTTTTTATATGTGTTTGTATTTGTTGTTGTTTTTTGTTTTTTTTGTTATTGTTTTTGTTTTGGTTTGGTTTGTTTTGTTTTTATTTGTTTTGTTTTTATTTGGTTTGTTATTGCTTCGTTCGTTATTGTTTTTCTTTTGTTTTGGTTTGTTATGGTTTGTTTTATTTTGTTATTTGTTCTGTTATCGTTTTTGTTTTTTATTTGTTTAGTTATTGTTTTTGTTTTGTTATTTGTTTTGGTTTGTTTTGTTATTGTTTCTTATTTTGTTCTGGTTGTTGTTTTGTTATTGTTTTGAGAAGGAGCTACATAATTTAACATTTTTAGCAATGTTCTAAATTTAGTTATTGTGAGTTTTCTGATTCAAAACATTTACTAATTTAGACGATTAAATAGCTGACCTTTTTTACTAAGACGCTTATTTCATATTTATTTAGTTATTTATTTCCTTTTTATTATTTTTTCCATCAATTGTCTTTTAGTTTATTGCTATTTTCCTAATTTATTTCCTAAAATCTTACAGACATTATTTTTACTATCGCATATGTTTCTCAATCAGATATAGTGTTGAAAGTGATATCACTAAACAAACTAACCTCGACTTTGAGGTTAAATTACAGACTTTCGAGATAATTACACCATTATAAATCACTTTAACTACCTTCTTCATCGTTAAAATTAAAAATAATTTTATTATATCACTTTCAAATCAGAATCAACTCTCGGCCAGTTTTGTTTGATTTTTTTTATATTTTATAACCTTTTTTCAAGCCGAAATTTCTTCGGCTTGAAAAAAAAAGAAATAAAATTTATAATTTAAACAAAATAGAACCAGAACTGAAAATCTAACTGAAAAAAATTTTTTAAGCAGTTTTTTTCATTTTTATTGGATGTTGAAATTCCAGACAAGTTACAAACAAGGAAAACTACAAATCGGAATCATCGAACAGTGCATCGAATGATTAACAAACTCTTGACCGATTACGTGTCTTGCTGCCTATATTACTTTATGGACACTAAGTAGAAAGTCCCCGTGTCTGCGACGGCTACAAGCTTATTTCTCTTCCTTACGAGAGAAACAAAATCGCAGTCTAACAGTAGATCCAGAGATTGTACAGTCAGTCCGTTACTTAAATGATCTAACATAACTATTATTTCTGGTTCGAAAAAGTATGCTGCAGCACCAAATCGGCGACATAAAATCTGACAGAATTACCATCTTTGAAGCCATAAAAAAAATTCCAAACATAGTTCTTTTTTCTCAAAATTTAATAAATTAATAATAAATAATAAATAATAAAATATAAAAAACATAAAAAAGTAAATAATTTATAATCAATTATAAATTAAAATAAATTATAATAATGACATAGAAATATTTTCTTAAATATTAAAATGAAAAAAATAAATAAATTTTAATAAAAATACAAAATAAAAAATAGTTAAGTAAATTTAATAAAAAACAGATAAGTAAATTTAATAAAAAATAAATTTTATTTTTTATTTAAATTAATAAAAAATAAAAATACAACAAAATTAATAGTAAAAAACAACTTTTTTAAAAAGATTGAATTAAAAATACTGTTTTTTTCTAGATTTTGAATATCACTAACGATTTACTAAATATTCAGTGTAATCGCGAAAACAAATTATTATGTATCGCCGAGGTTCGTATCTTTGTTATTTATTTTTCGCTGAAAACTCGTTGCAAAACGGGCGCGCGAATAAATTACGACGTAAATAAATACGACTTCTGCCGTTTCTAATGGTTTCTGGAACGAATTATCGAACGAGTTGCACGCGCGGCGCCGGAGTCATGATGATTCCCAATTACTCAATCCATCGCCATGAAATGAAATTCGTCGATGAAAATTCAGTCGTGATATAATTATAATAACGACTCGCGCGGATTTTTCCGTCGGAGCAACTTTTACGTAGAAGGCGATACTGGCAGACTTCAATTGCAAACGTGATAGATAAAGGAATACTTTCGCAATATGGAACGAATATTCTCTCAACTTGGCTCGAATATTTGTCAAGGATTTTAACTGTTTATGGTTTTCCTCACGATTTGTTATAATTTATTTTTTAATATTGCATTTTTAAATTCTAATATAATTAAATTAAATATAAAATATCATATAATCTAAATTTAAAAAATAGTTTTAAATAAAATAAAATTAAATAATTTAAAACAAATTATTTATTTAAAATTAATGAAAAATAATATTTATTATTAAAAATGTAATTAAATAATTAAACAAATTTTAATTAAAACACTAAATAATTTTATTAATTTATTAATTTATTAAAATTAATTAATTAATTAATAATAATAAAAATAATTATTTTAATTAATATTTATTAATTAATTAAAGAAATGAATAATTTAATTAACAAAACTAATTAAATTAACAAAATTAAAAATTCAATTTCTTTACCTGTAGGAGGTCTTTCCTTCGGGTAACATATCCTGAACAATCCTTGTGTCCTCGTGTAATAGTAATATTTCGTGTTCATTTGTTCCACTAGGTTACTCTGTTCCGCATTTTTCGCAGCTTGTTGCTGAAAATGAAAAAAAGATAATCAGCCATTCGTCCGGCGAATTGTTTGATACACATTTTAAGTTAAAATTTAAGTTTAAAATTTAATTTAAACTTTAAACTTAAATTTAAAATAACGATTAAGTTTTGAAAAAAATATGTAGAGTCCATTTAGAATATTTATATATTTGTTAAAATTTCTGCAGTTTGTAATATCTCCAGAAATCCATTATGTATTGAAAAGTCAAAGTTTTAACATTGAGTTAAATGAGTAACAGACACATATTTTTTTAATAAATGAATATTTTAATAATTGATTTTATTTTTTCATAAATAAATAACAAATATTATTTGTTAACAAAATATTGTTTAAATTTATTTTTTGCAGCAAAAAATGTTAAAAAATAAATAAAAAACTATTAAATATGTAAAAAATATGAAAAAATTAAAAAAAATATTTTTGTTAAAAAATAAATAAACCTGACTCAAACACTTTTTAAGTTTACAAAAAACGCATATAAAAACCTTAAATTTTCGTTAATTCATACTAATAACCATAAAAATATATTTAATATAAATTATATTTAAAATAAAATTAAACTAGCATATATATGTAACCTAATTTTCAATTAACCGCCTTAATTGAAAAATTACCATCAGTATTGGTGAAACCGCGAGGCGGGGAAAAAACGTAATAATTGTTCCCGATATGGATCGGCGTTGCTTTTAGACAAAAGTGGAATTGAATCCAGGGAAAGGAGCGAGCGAAAGGAGCGAGGGAGACGGCGAATTTCTGGTCGCCGGACTTTCTAAGGCATGCGACGCGCAGGTGGCTGATGCTCTCTAACTCGGAACAATTAGCGCGGGCCCTAATTTGCGTTTAATTGCCGCTAAGCCATGCAAATTGCCGAGAGCCGTCTGGGTAAAAACGGCCGAAATTGTTTCGCGTTTGGGAATCGCTTTATTCGGCGCTGCTCGTGGGACGGCTTCTTTTTTTCTCGTTGCGCAGTTTTGTGCGAAAAAAGGGGGACAAAACGCTCGAAGGAGGCTGCGGCGAATTCGGTCGGAACTGAGAGAACTGAGAAGTTTAAGAGATTTTTATTTTTTAACTTAAGGTAGTTCCCTTATGAAGTTAAAATATATTCTATACTTTAAAAGAATGATAATATAATTAAGAAAGTTACATTAGGACATCAAACGGGACCGGTCTTTATATGACCATTTCCTCTAAAATAATCATATAAAGACTTAAAATAATGATAATTCGATGAAACTTTAAATCTGGTTTATTTCGAGGCTACTATTTTATTTGCCAAATTCCCAAGCATTTCGAGTACATAGAAGT
>JABFPB010002054.1:0-21864 GCA_022817645.1 Ceratoteleas bidentatus
AGGCTAATACACATTTGTGATACATTTTGTTGTACAATTAAAGCTCGTGAAATCTTCAGCCCTAGCTATGTTTAGAAATTACTTTTAAACGAATTTTAACGACAAACAGTTTCTCTCACAATTATGGATAATAAATTATGGTTTACTTATTTTACTGTTATTTTAATGTTTCTTTTCCATTTTCACTTCACCTCACCATTATATGCAAAAAAATTCATTTTACAAACTGCATTTCTATTATCAATTTATTTCTCTTTTCATTAAAGTCGAGAAATATCTTAAAATCTCTTGTTCTCAGATTTTTTCAACATTTTTAATCTCCAAATCAACATTATAGCTCTTAACTTCTACTAATATCAGAAATTCAATTTGATATCAAAATTAAAACCTCCACAAATGTTTCTATAAATTATATTTCAATCGTTTATTGAACATTTACAAATTTCCCACAATTTACAGTTTCTAAAAAAAACTCTATCTAAAAAAATATTACATTTTAACCATTTAGTGAATATTTAGAAATTTTCCACAATTAACTAAGGCCCCTAAATTAAAAAAAAAATTCTCATCCACCTAAACCAAAATTGTAATTCCATCTTTTAACATTCCAGGAATCTTCGCCTATCTCAATTTCCTCACGCCGAAGAGCAGGAAGGAGGTCCTGGAGTTGCTGGTCAACGGACTGAAGCGCTTGGAATACCGAGGATACGACTCCGCAGGTACCGATGACACCATCTCGATGGCACTATATTACAAAAATCGCCGCGTCCGGTTAGCCCGGACGCCAAGGAATGCATATAAACGAGCCTGATTGTGCGCAAAAACCGCGTCCGCTCGCCTTTGACGAAAACAAACGGGCGCCACTCGGCCGAAAGAGAAAGTTGCACTTATCGCCGGGAGAATGTTATTTACGTTTTTTGTAGCGACGCGTTTTTCTGTTTGTCCGCAGGCGTCGCCCTTGACTCGGTCGACGGCAAAGACATCGTCATCATCAAAAAGCAGGGAAAAGTCAAGGCCCTCGAGGAGGAAATCTTTCAAAGTGAGTATTTCGGTTGTGGAAATCCCTGGGCTCAAAGGCGACCTCTAGATGGTTAAAACAGTCATAACATTTTGCCATTACATGTGGAGATATGTTGTGATTGATTTAGGAAATGAAGTCTATGAGATTCCTAAGAATTCTGAGGAAATTGTTGAATAGTTTGGTTAGCCTAAGAATAGGTACTCTATTTTGGGGAATATGAAATGGTGTTTGGGTGTTAGGAATATGAGTTTTACAAATAAATTTCAACTTGAGAGATGTTTGATCTTTTCAATGGGATATTAACTTCTGAAGACATGAGGAGTAAAAGTCAAAATGTTAGGAAATTATATCAAGAAGGTTGGGTCTGTGGGATAAGATGAAAAGGACTAACAGTGGTCCATTAGCTGTTACATTACCCCCAACAGAAGATAAAATGTGATATATACTTATATTAGACAGAATAATGTGTATGTGTGTAAATTACAGATGTTTAATATCGTTTAGATATACTTCCATTGAAGTACATCTAGGTGCTATTAAAAATACTTTATAAGTGGGAGAAAAAGCGTCAAAAATACTTGAAAAGTCGAAGAAAAAGCGTCAAAAATATTCGAAAAGTAGGAGAAAAAGCGTCAATGTTAGTTGTCTTTAATTGACCTCTATTTTCAGGATCCAATTTGTCGTTTGATACTATAACCGACAGCCACGTGGGCATCTCTCACACTAGGTGGGCTACACATGGACAGCCATCTGCCCTAAACGCTCATCCACAACGGTCTGACGATTCTCACAGTTTTGTTGTGGTTCATAATGGTATCTACTTCAGTTTTTTATAAGAATGCACAAGGGAAGATTCTCATCGAGAAAATTAAAAAAATATTATTTTATTTTTACATTTGAATCTCTAGAGGATATAGAATATACCTGTAAAAGGATATCTCCATTATTTTCGAAATTATCGGCCATTGGATGGAACCGTTTAACTCAACTAATTAACTATCGCTCCCTTTTCCTTAAAGTTTATTAAATTTGTGGATTCTAAGCCTTTCAAATGTAAATAATATAATACTAAAGATTTTTAACGCTTGTTTAATGTAAAAAGGAGTTTATACTAAAATTTTATCTGGTCGCCATTTTGTCCTTCTACATATTTTCCAGGTGTCTCGACCAGAATCTCCCCTTAAAGATAAACCATATCCAAAATCAGATATCGAAATGAAATAGGTTCAGAATAATTGGGAGCGGATTCACTCCGTCTCAATGACACGATTATGCAACCTGAGTTATTATTCTTGAGGTTTTATCTGCAACTTGTTTGCATTATTTGCGACTACGCAACTCAGGAATCCAGATAACTCTCGATGTCTGAACAATTATTTCCTTAAATTATTGCTCAACCAACGATCCAGGAGTGAAACTTGCAATGTCCTAGAGCTCTACTGCAAAACATTTTTTACGGATTACTCTTACCTAACCGGCCTCAGTTCGCCTGTACGCGATCCTGAAAAATCCTTTCTGAACCTATTTCTCAATCGCCCACAAATTACAGGAATCGCTTTGGAATTCTACTTTTTTCTGGATCTAAAGAAACCTGTATGGTTGCAGGCATCATCACAAATTACAAAGAAGTAAAGACTCTTCTGGAACAAAGAGGTTATGTCTTCGAAAGTGAAACCGACACGGAAGTCATTGCTAAGCTGATACATCATCTGTGGTTTCAACATCCCACGTATTCCTTCCGCGAGCTGGTCGAGCAAGTCGTCCAACAACTTGTTAGTATAATAAAACCAAATCCTTAATGGCATTCTCAAGTAGTTTAACTACATCTGATATGTCAACTTTTACATTGAATATTTAGGGAAATTGAATATTCCAATGAATTGATACATTTGTGGATCGAAACATCCGTAACTAAGAATAAAAAGTCAAAAAATCACGGTTGTAAATTGAATTAATATTATATTCCAATAAGTATTATATACAAAGTACAGACGTTAATCAACAATTTAACTGATACATTTCTTGGACTTAGAAATGGACTTACTACCAACTTTTAGCAAATTTTGGCAAAATTTTAACTAAGAAAACAAACCAAAGAAAAATTAAATAATTTTTTTACTTCAGGAAGGAGCATTTGCACTTTGCTTCAAAAGCAAGCATTTCCCCTTCGAATGCGTCGCCACAAGGAGAGGATCCCCATTACTGGTCGGCATCAAAACCAAACGACGACTTGCCACCGACCACATTCCCATTTTGTACGGCAAAGGTAAGTTCCACGTGTCCGAAAGAAAGCGGATATATATACGTAAAAAACGAAAGAGATAACGATTGGCTTGTAAAGTATGCCATATGACATCAGATTTCTTTTTTTTTTTACTTTGCCGAGCAAATCTTGTTTATCCCGATGCGACGTTGCAAAAAGTAAGAACGCCGTTTGGGATTTATTTGACGTTCGCTTGTTGCTCTTATCTTCGAGCGAACGTCTGGATAAAAGGTTGTAAATTTTGGATTTACCTTGCAAAGCCGTTTGCAATGACGCTAGTTCGGCTGAAATCTCGCTGTATCTTTTTATCGTCTAATTATGGTAGGCTGCGATGTAGTTTTTGTGGAAAACTGATAGTTGGAATTTCGAAAGTATGCGGAGAAGCATCCTCAGGACGGATGAAGTTGTGGTAGAGGTACTTTGTATCGTGACATGTAAATAATGCGATGACCGGGTATTTTGGTTTGGTTCTGGAAAAGGACTAATGGCTAGTTTGTAGTTGCTAGTGAGATGACTTCATTTGAAATGATATGGTGAAGATGTTTCTGAACTTTCTTTTCAGTTTGATAGGCACCTATTACTTTGTAAAAATACAGAGCTTCTTTCTTGGGCCTATTTGTAACGATTTCTTCTTCTCTATTTTAATATTTTACAACTTCTGATGTTAATTTATAATTTTTAATTATGCAATTTATCATTAAATAAACGACTGTGGTATCTTCTCCTTTTTTATTATTTCACTTCTCTATTATTTATATCTTTACTAAATCTACCAGAAAGTCTCTAAAAATTGTATTCTCTCTCTCTATCTCTCTCTATCTATCTATCTCTAAAGTATCTTTTGAAAAATCACGGAGTATCCATAACTTAATTCTGATAAGGTTTTAGGTAGTTTTATGATCGACTTTGTGGCATGCGAAATAATTAATAACCTAAACTGAACTTTGCATGGACTATTAACCTTCTGGGGATTGGTTCGGATTAAACACCTTTTATGTCTCGTGAACTACTTTTCGATACTGTGACTAACCTGCTATTTACACTAATACAGTAATCAGGATGTTTAGCGAAGTTAATTTATAAAATTCATGGTTAATAGAAAAGACATCTCTAAGATCTGGAAAGAATAAAACTTGACTCATATTCTAAAAACGATTATATAAAACATTCACTGCACTATTTTTAATTAATAACTTATGCAGTACCTATATTTCGTATATATCCGGGTCAAAGTTTCATACAAGATAATACAAGAAAAAGGAATCATTAATGAAATACTACAGATAGTGCGACCGAAATGTTCAAACTTCAAAATGTTTGAACATTTCAAATATTAAAAAATATCAGATACAAAAAATTGCCGATTTTCCTTGATGTTAGACACCCTGGTAATCCAAGTGACACAAAACCATAGTAAACAACATCGATTAATTCAGACCTATTTCGATTACAACACAATGGAAATAGTGACTTTTCGACTAAACATTTAGAACTGCCATAATTGAAATCTCTCACATCTAGATAGGTAGAGTAGTCTCCAACCTTAATTACAAAATCAACCAGTATTTACAACAAACGAACTGTGTTCCTAAACCATAAACTTATCTCATACTCCTTTTTGTCTATTCAACCAAACACCTAATTTAAGGATACCAGTAAGACAACCTATCTTAGCATAATGACTGAATATATATTTTTTGCATGATCCCTCGTGGTACATCATCCGATTTTTTCACCTGTATCAGATGATCGCCAACACAATAACCAAGGTATATACCACTTTATACATAGTCGCTTAGACAACACTATAAGCCACATCAAAATCTCGACATGCCGTCCAGACGAACCTTAGAAACGTTAAGTAAATTCCTGTCCAAATCGTAAGCCGAAGACTCGAATCACACATGCAAACCAAACACACAACTTGCCAAACCAAAAATCAAACAAAAAAAATCACCTATCCACCACAAAAATGAAGAAAAACCGAAAATTGCACCTTGGTGACAAACTAACTGGCTTGTGTGGTGTTTTTTATCGTTCTCTAATTCTCTCTCTTAATTTGCACGTTTGGTATGCACTCGTCCACCAAGTCCGTCCTACTTGAACCGCCGAGATTCGACGAGGTTTCGATCGTCTGTTTTTCTATTTTTTTCTACCTGTTACGAAAGCTGTTGATTTAGTGCGATGTCGTTTAGCCGACGCACGTTCCAACTAAAAATGTGTGTTTTTGTTCTACGTTTCCTTCTTCCTCTTCATGGTCTCAGCCTGTGTTGTTGCGGAAGTTGAGCCGTCAGCGCAAGGTATTACTTTTCGATTTTATATGCGCTTAGCTAACTGCGTTTTTGTTCGTCGGGAAGCAGTAACAATCGCGGTGGAAGGACGGCTTTACTAATCCAGAAGGTATCCTACGTCAAATTACAGTAATTTGCGCGCATTCGAAAGACGAAATCGGAAGTGGTTGTTTGCGAAGGATAAAAGTGAGCAAACATTTCCAGTGTTTGTAAATAGAGGCAAAGGTCAATGAGGATCTGTTTGTTTACGTGTTGACCTTTGCAGTGTTTGCATTTCTTTGTTTACATACAGTGTTTGTAAACAGTGGCAAAGGTCGACGAGAATTTGTTTGTTTACGTTCGAATTCTCGTTGACTTTTGCAATTTTTTATTCCGAAACAAAAATAAAATTAAGACGATATACTGTGATTTGAAGTAGATAAAGCTTAATGTATGTGCGAGGGAATTTTCGCAATAGTCTGCATGAAGTGTCGCATTTGTGGCAAAGCACTGACGAAATTGTTGAAGGAAAATTGGATTTGGGTGTTGGGGTCTGACAAGTTTCAATTATAATCTATTGCACAAAATGGAACAATTGGGGAATATAATATTCGATCCAGATGGCGCTTTGACTTGTCAGATCCCAACTGGGACAATGTGACTATGAAGCTAACCAATGTGAAGGTGTGTCTGGAAGATGCCGAACCTTGTAGATTATGGTGGCGAATTTGAGGAATTTGAGGAATTTGGTAAAACGGAGAAGATGAGGAGGGAGTTGGGAAATGGGATGATAAAGGTGACGATTGCTTGTCTTTAGAACATCGTCCCTATGGCCGCAACGCGGAGTATCCTTCCATGCCAAGGAGTGACAGCACTTCAGAGTTCCAGCCGCTGGAGGAGAATGAGGTCGAATACTTCTTTGCGTCCGACGCCAGCGCCGTCATTGAGCACACCAATCGGGTCATTTTCCTTGAGGTGAGGCTCAGTTTTCAGATCAGAAGTATCTGGGAAAAGGATTGGGATAGAATTTTGAGGAATTTCCTGGGAAAAATTCTATTGAGTCCTATCTATAAAGGCTTTCTAGAACTTGAAGTTGGATAGAAAATATAGTTAGAGTTAGTGGTAATGACGTTTTGATTGAACTTTTCGTTTCAGTTGATTTTAATTAGGTTTTTTAATTGATATTGGTTTTTTAATTTATGTTCTATTTTAGATGTACAAGTTTGAACGATATATATTGTTTGCAGGACGATGATGTAGCAGCTGTGAAGGAAGGAGCTTTGAGCATTCACCGATTGAAGAAGACTATGGACGATCCACATGCCCGTGAAATTATCACTCTGAAGATGGAAATCCAGCAGATTATGAAAGGAAATTATGAGTACTTCATGCAAAAGGAAATCTTTGAGCAACCGGAATCAGTTGTGAATACAATGAGAGGTCGCTTGAATTTCCAAGATAACTCCGTTACTTTGGGAGGAATTAAGGTATTAACTTGCATTATTTTCTTAGTTCTAGTATTTATTTTACCTTTGGTATCTAGTCAAAAGTCTGATGGATATAACTGAAATGAGAAATCTTTGAATTAGAAAAGTATGTAGTCAAGTTAGGAAGATTCTGATTATAAGAAAGATTTAATTTTGATGATGTTACCTGTTACCAAAACATTTAATAACATTTATTATTTTTTCATTTTATTAGTTTGGTAGAAACAAAATTCATATTGACTGAATATTAAAATGAAAATAGATATTCATTTTGATATTCGTTATTTAATGGTTCTTTAGGTAATTTTTTAGTGTTAATGATTTATGTAAATTTTGCCACCTTTTACAGTCGACTTTGAGTTATGCAGAATTGGTTTTCAAATGTTATAAACAACATTGCGAAAATTGTTCATTATTCATAAATAATTACTTACCAAAAAATGAAAAGTTAATGAAACTTTAAATTTGTGTTCTTTCACTGTTATCATTTCATCGAATTCTCATTGTTTTAAATTAATAACGCCTCTTCATTAACATGATTAAATTTTGTTATTCAATTTTAAAGTAATTTTCACGTATACGATGTTTTCGTTCTAGGACTACATCCCTGAAATAAAGAGATGCAGGAGACTAATGCTGATTGGATGTGGTACAAGTTATCATTCAGCTGTAGCTACGAGACAACTTTTGGAAGAACTGACCGAATTGCCTGTCACTGTTGAGTTGGCATCAGATTTCCTCGACCGCAACACTCCCATCTTTAGAGACGATGTCTGTTTCTTCATCTCGCAGTCTGGTGAGAAATTCGGATTTTTTAACTTAAGGGGACCGTCTGGTAAAATGGCTAAAATCTGAACTATTCGACCGATTTTGATGAAATTTGTTTTGCAAAGAGCTATCAATGGATAGAAAACAAAAGTTAACTGGTTTGTTGCAAAAAAGTTGAAACAAATCATATATTCGTTAATAATTAATAAAATACTGGGCATTTTTAACAAGTTAAAGGTTTTTTTTTCATTCAATTCCAATTTAGTTTGCGCCAAAATGTTCGGAATTCAGTTTTGAACAAATCTGTCAGTAAATTTTGATAGCGCTTATAGTTTTCAAAAATAGGGCTTTTTTCGAGTTTGGTCAAACAACCTTTTTTGGCCAAAAAGCACCAGACGGTCCCCTTAAATACTGTGAAACCATAGAAAACAATACTTCCAGGTTTTGAAAATTTCATTGATATTTACCATTAGAGGAAGAAAAAAAATACTTTAGACATTATCAATTGTCAGAGTAGTTTTGTTTGAGTAAAATGAAAAATTATGGGAATCAAATATTCATTTGTTTCTAAAATTATCTTGTTAAGGATGATTATCCAAGTTTGCAGATTTCGAAGAATAAAATTAACTTAATAAAATAGTGAAATTTTGATATTTTTTATTATTAATAAAGCAAAATGTTGAGATTTTATTATTTTCTTCACATTTTTCCAAAATTGTAGAATCCCGTTATATGATCAATTTATTATGAATCAATTATTCATACTTTTTTCATTGATAAACACACTTTCTCTGTAGCTACAGACTGGGATCGTCACCATTTAAAAAAAAATATTTCAGTCAGATTAATTAATACAACAGGATGAAATTAACTTTGTCCATATTAATTACTTATTGAATGGTGATATATTTCATTGTTCATTATAATGGAATGTTAATTTTTTTAGTCAAAAGTGATTTCCGCCATTTGAATTTTACAAAACCTTAGTATAACCTTAATAAATTGCGTAATAAATTGATTTGTTTATGTGAAAAGATTTATTATTTATCTAATAAATTTTGTATTACCAAATGGAATCATACAATAAAAATATTGATTACACAAACTCTTAACTTTGATTTCAATGTGATGTGCAAAATTTAAACGTTCTACTAAGCTTTTGCGAAATTTAAAGAGTTAACAGTTAATTTAAAGAATGCTGTTCTTAAAAATAACAATGTCAGGCAAATACAAATATTTTAATTTCAATTAGAATTTATACTTTTTAAACGAGATAAAATAACTATGCCAACAATAATTCCAAGTCCCACTTTTGGAACTCATCAGAAAGAGAGAAAAAGAGTACTTCGTTAGCCAGTTTCTCACTGCAATCTCATATACATTTGATAAAGTATTTAGATAAATTACAAAATCAGCTTTGCTCGGCAACCCATAAAAACAAATACTACCAGTTTCTTTCCATTTTCATCACCAAATTAAATTTTTGAGCTTTATCTTTTTACTCTCCAATCTGCTATAACGAGGACACCTCAACAAATGCACTTTCACGATTTAAAAAAAACCACAGCTGTCCACGATTTCGCTAAATCGAATTTCCATTTGCAGGCGAAACCGCAGATACTTTGATGGCGCTGAGATACTGCAAAGGTCGCGGCGCTTTGATCGTGGGAATCACAAACACGGTGGGCAGCAGCATCTGCCGCGAATCCCACTGTGGCGTACACATCAACGCCGGCCCAGAAATCGGCGTGGCCAGCACCAAAGCGTACACGTCCCAATTCATTTCGCTCGTTATGTTTGCGCTGGTCATGAGCGAGGACAGAATTTCTTTGAGGTCGCGGCGTTTGGAGGTACTTTGCGAAAGGATTGCATTTGCAAGACATCTTGCCTTGAATTACTGACGCTCGATAATTTTGCTTTGCAGATCATAGAGGGCCTGAAGAATTTGGACAGCCAGATCCAGCAGGTGCTGAGCCTGAATGACAAAGTCAAGCAACTGGCGGAATCTTTGTATGAGTATAGGTCGCTTTTGATCATGGGACGAGGATACAACTTTGCGACGTGTATGGAAGGAGCCTTGGTAAATTTCTATGAGATATTTTTTGGAGAAATTGTTTATATGTTGAGAAAGATATATGTTTATGTAATATGTGTATATAATAAGTATTGGAAACAAGAGATTATGAAAATTAATAAGCTACAGCAAAGTATTCTATGATTAAAATGAAAATTTTATCAATTTAATCAGACTTATTATAATTGTGAGTTTTAATGAACCTCAGAATGTAAAGAGGGAATTATTTTCTTAATTTCTTTATTATTCTTTTACAATCTTTTAATGTCGAATTAAAATATCCAGTTACTAAATATGTTTAATGTTTTACAGAAAGTGAAGGAGTTGACGTACATGCACTGTGAAGGAATTATGGCTGGAGAATTGAAGCATGGACCTTTGGCTTTAGTTGACGATTCTATGCCAGTTATCATGATTGTTATGAGAGACCCTGTTTACGTCGTTAGTATTATTTTTTTGTACAAAAACTTATTATCACCCTATTTTCCATATATATAGTCACATTTATATTAATTTTTATATGAGAAATCACATCAGTTTCGCATATGAGAACTCAAATCAGATTTTTTTCAGTGTATTGAAACCAATACAATTTTCACATGACTTTTGTATCGGTTTCAACTGGATTTACAATTTATCGCAAAGGCATGTTTGAATTCATTAATATTTGTTCCAGAAATGCATGAACGCTTTGCAACAAGTCACCGCTCGTGACGGCAGACCGATTGTGATCTGCGAGGAGGGCGACGAGGAGACCAAGTCTTTCGCGAAACACGCCATCGAGGTGCCGAAAACCGTCGACTGCCTCCAAGGCATTCTGACCGTCATCCCCATGCAGCTTCTCTCATTCCACATCGCCGTTCTCCGTGGCTGCAACGTCGATTGTCCGCGAAACCTCGCGAAATCTGTCACCGTGGAATAATTGCACTCACGAGCGACACTGTAAAAAATACTGTAACTCTAGTTTCTAGTTTCACCGTAAAAAATCAAGTTTTACCTAATGTTACTTTAAATTTTAATATATTGAACGCTAAATGGATGAAAGAATAGAATTTTAAAGTAAAACTTTAACCCTTATCCGGCTGACACGAGTCCGTCGGACTCATTTGATTGTTAAACAATCAATATTATTTTCAATTTATTTGCAATCACCTCGTTCTTTTACGACTTTGTTAATTGGACATTTTCCAATAAAAAACTGTACAATCGTCACTGTTATTAAATAAATACTTGATATTTTGAAGTAAAAACTTGATTTTAAACGAGATTTTGCATGTTTTGGCTGAGCGAGTCCGTCGGACTCAACGTTATTACTTTTTTTATTGTTTTTTATTATTATTTTAAATATTATTTTTAAATAAACAAACCGTCTTTGTTGTATATTTTGTGCAAAGGCATGTACATTTTTATTGTTATTCAATGATTTTATTGTTCGATATTGAATGATTTGAGATAAAGTTTGTAATGACATGTTTTTATTCAGATACCTGTTTATGTATATAGAATTTTGTTTATATACAATTTTGTATAATGACATGTTGTATTCACATACATGTTTATAGATCTATGTGATAAACATGTACACAACGAGCAATCTACACTTTTGCGAACGTGCAATAACTGTGCTTAAGTATTCGAGCTTGTATAGTTATATTCCGTTGAAAATTGAACAAATTAATATAGTTTTTGTTTTGGAATGATTCTAGAATGCAAATAAATAGATATTTTATAAAACGGTGTTGATTAATGACGTATTTCCTGTCTGACGGACTCACCTCAGCCGTTTGTGTTGGTCAAATAGCTCAGCCGGAGTAGGGTTAAATTTACAGTAGAAATAGAAACTTTTACACAATTTTTTACAGTGAAGAATCAAAAGCGCGTTTTACGACTGCCAATCTCGAAATTCGAGCCGATTCGGGCGTTAAATTTTCGGCGCCACTGACAGTCGCATAATCACCGCGACTACTGAGAGACGTTATTTTTTTACCGACTTTTGTATAAAATGCAATCACACGGATTTTATTCCTTTTATAGCTGATATTATTATTGATTTTATACATGAAACGGATCGGAGATCCTTAGACTAGTATCGCATGTAAGGAAATTAAAATTATCGTATTGTAATTGTAAGAGAAGCAATTTTTATCTACTTTGTATGTAATGTAAGAGTAATGTTAGAACGAGCATATTGAAAAGCTGAATAAAGAATGTTTTACATAGAGACTTTGGTTGTTTATTTGCAAAATTTATTACCCTATTATTACAAAATTTTTAATGGCGAATTAAATGATATCAAGAATTTCCTGGGGGCTTTGCTTTCAAGAATTTTAGTTTTATTTGTGCAAAATTCTCAAAAATCTAACGCAATCTTGTTTTTTATGTATCACATAAAAAAATTTGAATGTATATATTTTTAATAAAAAATGATTATTTAATAAAATAACAAAATTGTTCTCAACAAAGTTAATTTTCTTATTTAACTCAAACATTTTATTTACTATTAATTTATTAATAGTAAATATAAATTTATAAAATTGTAAATTTTTTTAATTTTATTAAATATTAATTTCTTAAAAAGTGAGTCTTACTTTATATCATTTTTTGATATTGAAATCGCCTTTGAAACGTATCTATTCACCATAAAAGTCATTATGTTACGTTAATTTTATTTATTTTGTTATAACCCTCCTAAAGTATGTTTTGTTGTCCGTTTCTACTTAGGATGATTTGTATGTGTATTGATAACCATTAATAAGATTAAGCTGCTTAGACATTTGCTGAAACAGCTCGAGTTGATTTATTTCCGAATATTTATCCAACCGTAATCCGGATGTAATGAATGGAGTACAAACATGAAATTCATATTTCATCTGACTGTTTGTTCGTACAATTTCTCACGGTTTCTGTACACGAGGAAATGCGTATGAATGAAAGGAAAGTGAATCTACTTAAACGAAACGAAAACAATTCCTGTGCTATTTAATTCCACTGCATGATGTACATAATAAAATAATTGTCTTTTAGTAAGCTCCTTTATTGGCTTTTTATTACGAATCCAGGTTTAAAATTGAAATGTAGGTGAAATTTAAGCTATTTACAGTCACAGTATCGGATCAATGCAGATTAATTTAATATACTTTTATCATAAAATATTTAGCTGAAAAACGAATTTCATTGAAAAAACTTTTCGAAACAATTTCATTGAAAGAATAACTCTAGTGAAAGTAGAAATATATTGGGAATATATAGGAAACAATGGGAATATATTCTCAATATATTCCTAATATATTCTCAATGTATCCCTAATATATTCCTAATATATTATCAATACATCCCTAATATATTCCCAATATATTATTAATGTTTGCAATACATTGGGAATGTATTGTAATTTTTACAATATAATTAGAATATATTATAATTTTTGCAATACAATTGGAATATATTTCTAATCGTTGCAATATATTGGAACCATATTTATGTTTTTACTACTCTTTTACTTCTGTATTTTGACTTAATCTCCACCCACATTCTCATTCTATTATTTTCCCGAATTACAAATATTTTTTTACCCCGCAGCATACATTACAAACGTGCAACAAACAATCGATCATTCATGTCAGATTTGTTACTTCTTATCCCTTGCGGATACACAATGCTGTTCGTAGTCATTGATATTGTCTAACTAATCCTTCCCATTTCTATGCACATATCTTATTCTTTTTCTACGTATTTCGACTGACAGATAAAATGTTTCCGTTGCCTGTTACTTTGATCCGCGTCGATAAATGCAAATCGCGCGAAAATTCATCGCGAGCGGCTATTTCGGTCAAGTCCGTGCAGCAAGGAAACGCGAAGTACGGCGGACTGCAAATTGCGGCGCAGCGCACGTTCAAGTAAACGAATGTTTGTTTTGGATGGTAATTATTGGTCCCGCGACTTCGACGTGTTTGACATTAATCAAACACTGCGAGTGCGCAGAAAAAATATTTACCTCGCGCTAATGAATTTCGATGTTCTGATGACGTGAACTAGTTTTATGGTGACAATAATTCATGAATAAGAAAAGCTATAAGGTGGAATTTTTGTTAGAATGTAAGGTGGACAAAATGGGATATGAAAATGTACTCATTTCAGGGGTGTTTAATTTATTAGAATGTTTTAGGGGGATTTTATGTCAAAATAATAGAAGAAACCGAGTCTAAGAAAAATAGATGAATTTTGGGAATGTTTTAGGAATATATTGGGAATATATTAGGAATAAATATATTGAATAAAAAATATATTTACGATATATTCCTAATATATTCCCATTATGTTCCTAATATATTTCCAATATATTCCCAATTTATGCAATATATTAAGAATATTTTGGGAATAAATTGGGAATATATTAGGAATATGTTGGAAATATATTGTTCTATTTTTTATTTTCCTATGTGGCCCTTCTTTTATTAGGGGGGTTTGAGAAGAAAGTTGAAATTGGGATCCATTAAGTAAAGTACTTTTGGATACCAAATGAATGAATCAATCAAAAGCTGAAACCCCAACCGTTAACTTTCGCTGTAATCGTAATTGATTATTTTGGGAAATTTATTCGGCAGTAATTTACATACGCTGCAGCCGAGTTCTCCTGTATCGTAACATTTCAGTCGAAGTTAAAATAAAAAAAATATATATTGGATACTAATAGCAGGACCATTCTAGCATTTTAATCACCGATCCTAGATTTGTGGGCAATGTAAATTTACCGCAAAATTTATCGAAGACGATAAACTTCAATAAATTTTAATTTGTTCAATAAATTTTAATCAAGTGGCGAACAACCAATCAGAAACGAGCGGAAACAATTGTACAAATTGTGGTTTGAACGCTTATTCTTTAATCTGCCACTATATGTCGGGTTTTTTATTTCGGGAATAATTTTCGAGATATAACTGAAATAAAAGTTCGTGTTTTCTCATTTTCTAAAATAATAAATTACGATTATATCGAAAATTGACGGTTCGTTTCAAAATTTTATTGGTCTATTCATTTTACACCCAAAAGTACTTTCATATATCATAATTTCAATTTATTTCTCGTACCCTCGTTTTTTTGTTTTGGCGTGGAATCTGACTATTTTATACATGCATTTCAGATAATAAATCTCCAAAATAAAAAAATCTCTAAAAAATACAATCCCGAACATTGGACTACATTTAATACTATATTTAATCCACATCGGTTGAAAATTGGTCAACTTGTTACTGTTTAACAGTATCCAAACAAAACCCCAAAAATGTCATAAATTTAATTAACACGTGATTTTTTTCTTTAATAAATGATTCCACACACTTTCTGCGGAGGAATAGCTATTTGTCAAAAAATGTTTAAAAAATCGATTGTAAAATACCGATTTTAGCCATTTTGGTCGACGTTAAATGGTAGAGTAGAAGTTTTATTTTTCAAAAGAACTATCAGTAAGGTCAAATTTTATGCCAGTTTAGAATTTATGACTTGGAGCAATTTCGCAAAATTGGGTTAAATTTTACTACACCGTTTTCGAGAAAATGAACGGCGTACTAGCTCATTTTGGTATAAACTGCTTGGCTTCTCATCACAACTTAATTTTCTCGAAAACTGTTAAGTCGAAGTATACCAAATATTAGGAAAGTATTCCCTGTTTCTTTTCCTAAAAGTAATATAAATTTCAACTCTTTGGCATTTCTGGAATTTTTTATTGGATTTAATATTCAATAATCTTTCAAATACATTATTTAGTTATGGTAAAGCAAATTTATTTGGAACTAATAAATGATTTTTTGAGTATAGAAACGATCTCTTAAGCCAACCACCCTAATAAGAAATTAGACTATGCCTTTTTAACAATTTTTTTACAAAATCAAAACAAACTTTTATTTTCAAATGTTATCATACAATGTCTAATTTCAATTCATCTCAACGATTTGTGTTTCCTTGCTAGAAAGGGACATTATTTCCCATGTGCCAGAACTGCAGGTCGCTAATTTCGAGCCGACCCGAGTCTTGCGGGTGATCTAAATTTGTTGACCAAGAAGCAGCGACATTTCAACCACGTTCCCGTCGATTTCACAAATTATCTCAAAAGTGAGTCCGTCCTTCGTCGCGCCGCGACGGCTCCGGTCTTATGGGAATTTTCCGCCCGAAGTAGTGCGAGTCGATATCGGGTCAGACGCGCGGTGCACCTTGACTGTAATTAACCCATGGCTCGCTTTCGGTTTTTCCACGGCAACCACAAAGATAAGACCCGACGATTAGCCCGAAATCGCCATATGGTCGAAATCTTCGTGGAATGACTGAATTATTCATTCGGGTCGATATCGGGGAATCGTCGTTTGTTATGTTTCCTTTTTTCCGCTCGGCTAATTAACTGGCTGGATGCGCGAGTCATTAATGTCGGCGGCCCGGTTTACAAGCAGTTTGATTAATTAATTATCGCGTCAGGTGTCACTCGGAAAACAAAAACGAATGTTAGAATAACGCGGACAAAGTAACCCGGAGGTCGAGGAATTCGATTAATTATACTGTAAATTGAAATTGGCGTCTGTTGCCGTTTAATTTGGAACGAGTGGGTCCGATTTTCAGGCATTTTGTTGTCTGCAACTTTTAGCTGGTTTTGAATAAATAATTCGGGATTAATGCATTTTTTTATTCGAATTCATTTCTGTGTGAAAAAATGTATTTGCAAAATATACGTAAAAATATGTACCCATGGTCAAACGGGATAAAAATGATCAGTTTTTGGAATCAAATTAAAAATTAATCATTTATTTCATTACATTTTTAGTGTTTATAACAGACAGAACGTTTTATTAAATTGTTTAAAATAAAACATGCTAAAAACATAGATAAAATATTTTTAAATAAATTAATTATTACATTATAATATAATATATTATGTATATAAAAGTACATACACAACTGTTTGGCATAACATGTACTTTTTTAATATATTTTATATGTTTTAATTACATATAAATAAAAATGTATATACATTTATAAAGATGAAACATTTTTTTAATCGACTTTTCATCATTTTAGACAAAACTCCACTAATGCCCCAAAATAGGATAATTACAAATTTGATAATTTTTGTAAATTTAACAAAACATTTGTTTAAAGATTATCATGATACTCATTAAACAAATTGCTCATACCGGTACAAGCGGCCCAACTGTATTATTTTTAAAGTACTCTTTTTGTGCGCCACGTGACACATGTTAATGCGCACAAAATCAATAATACGTGCATGCATGAAACGAATTATCGTTCGACTGTGTCGGCCACGTTGTTAAGGTGCATACTTTCAGTCGGTGTATCGCATTTCCAATGACTTTGTTATGACGATTTATCCTAAAGGGGCTTAGGGGAAATGCCGAAAATGACAATAGATGCCCCTTAACTGTTTGTATTCAAAATGAGGGAGCGCTAATGTATCAGCTTGGGGTATCAGCTGATCAATAGCCAACGTAAACAAACGTCAGATGGCTGTAATTGTTTTGTTTACTTTGTCGAATTGCCATAATTGGAGTCACAAATGGGGGCAGGCGAGTTATTTCAGCGAGGAACGTCGTTTTGATTTTCAACATTCCTCGGATGGCTGGCACATTTTTTCCGACTTTTCCACCAAGATTGCGTCTGCTGACGCCATCGAGGGAGTGTTGGAAAGTCCGCTCATAATTGCGGATTCATATCGCCCTACTAAATTCTAATCTCGTAATTCGAGAAACAGCCGTTAAAAGAAGCATTTCCATTAGGATGCAAAACGACTGTATCTGGTCTCCGACTCAAGTGGTTTTCTACGTGGAATCATTTGGCGTCATTTGGACATGATTATGGCAATCAAGTCCAAGTGCAATAATTCACTTTGGTTCGAAAAGTGACGTGTAATGCGGGATGGTATTTAAGTTTATCTTTTGTACATTGAGGAATTTGTCTTGGAAAAACGAACCTTCATTCTTCACCCACTGTTATGTTCAAATCGGTATTGGGTTAAATAAATAAAAGTAGAAGTTGTAGGAGTGTATTTTATTAAAAGAATTGTAATTTTCTACATTAAAATAAATATTACAATTATAACAAACTATTAGAAAAAATCGTCGCATGAAAACAAATAAGTTCTACTTAAGATGTCCTGTAAAAGAGTTTCTGTAGAGTTTCTATTTATTTCTATGAAGTTTTTTTCAGAAGGATAAATAAATTCTGGTGGTTTCGAGGAATCTTTTTATTGACAAATATTACATTTTCGATCAAAAGAGCATTTAATACGATTTGATAGTGAAACAGTAGAACCGTTATCTAAACGGTTGACAACCTGTTTAAATAACGGAGGGAAACCTATACTTTTAAACCGGAACGGCCACTTGCTTCCTAGCGCATGAAAAATAAATCAAATCGCATGCATGTTTAATAGCTGAGCAAAACCCGACTTCACATCGTTATCCCCGCAAAACTAACAAACTCGCGCCGCGGAAAAATTGTCCGCGAAATAACAGTACTTGCACATGGCGACGTACGAGCGATTGATAAGTGCCATGTTTTACTTATAGCACGCATAAATTTGACGTGTCAATACGGCACTCGACGTTTTCAACTCGCTTCAAATATACCTAACCTCAATCCGCGCAGACACACTTTGCCGCGAAACACGTAATCGCGAATACAAGAATTACGCAGCGCGATCGGCGAATTGCGAAATCGGTTAGAAGAGAGTTTGAGTTTATAAAGAAAAAACACATTTTAACAAATCATGAACTTTTATTTGTTTATAATAATTAACATTTAGGTTAAGGTAATTTTTAAGTTGAATTATCACTTTAGAGTACCCGTGGATAAGATACGAAAACCGGTATTAAAAAATATCAAATTCTCTAAAAATCGTATCATAGATATGACGTAGCCCTAATGGATTTTTTCAGCAAAAGTATCACAAAATTTTTGTACTTAGATTTTGATAATAAAGATAACCTTTTCAGTATTTTTCTATCTTGGAAGCTGTCCTCTTTGTAATATTTTCAACATTTAATTTTTCTAGTAAATTTCTCGAATTTTTATACGAAATTTATAAAGGATAAAATTTCCATTAGGAATAACGAAAAACATTCCATGTTAAAGGACAAACTCGATTTATACTTACATTTCGGACTTCTCATCATTAATAGAAAGCAAACGTTAATAATTACAAGCTTTTTGAAATTTAAAAAATGCAAGCAGCTGTAATTTTTCAAAGTTTTATATTGAAATGTGGAAATCGGACATTTATTATTATTATACGATAAATAAGAATAATTTTGTAAAATACTTTTCTTGCGCGAACTGAATACTGCGACACCATCTGTCCAGCTCCCATGAAAAAGTTAACAAGTTTCCGCTCATCTGCCTTATTAATCTCCACGAAAATGTCCCCAGGATTCGAATTATATCCGCCAAACCCTCTTTTATTCCTGAATAATCCTAAACCAACTTTCCACCATGGGTCTGCGCGATTCATCATAAATAATTCATCGTAGGACGATTTGTCACTTAGGTGACTCGTCACAATTAAAAAAAATGTTATTACATTTTTAACATCTTCAAAATTAATCGTAATTCGAAATTCGATTTATTAATCTGGACGACAAAGAATCAATTCCAATTAAAAAAGTTCTAATTGTAAAATGGATACATTACCAATTTGATTACAAATGTATAAAATATAATGAATAAATTGTCGAACAGAAAATAATAGCGACCAAAAAACGTGTTATTTCGCACATTTCTTAATGATTTTAACATCTTTTTATGTTTTAATTTAACTTCTTAATTTTAACATTAATAGTTTGATATTCTTTTTGTGAATTTGTGTACGAAAATGCTTAGAACATTAAATCAGTCAGAAGATGTCAAATGTTTTATATCTAATAATGGAGAATAATATGCCGCGCCTGTAATTATTTAATTAATTGTTTCGTGCATGTGTATTATTTTAATAGAATTAATATCTACTGATTTATGCACGCAATTTGTCTAATTTATATATTGGAATCAGGGAATTGGGTTTTCACTCTTTGGCTCTAATACACAATTAAATTATAGTTTAATTTAATACAACATTTTGTATTCACATTTCAGTCATATTTCATAAGTGTTTTGACAATGTGGTAGAGACAATGTAAAATAAAACATTTTCGAAATTTTTTGAAATGCAACATTAACCTACTGTATCTATAGAAGAGGTAACGGAAAAAAATTTTTTCTCCCACCCTCTGGAAATATTGAAGAAATGAGATCTGATAATTTTTTGAGATTGTTATACAGTGCCTGAAACATATTTTCCGTCAAAGAAGTGTTTTTTTGGTAAAAATCATAAACTTTGATATTGTGTTTCATGTCTATTTATTTTTTTATTAATTATTTTATTTACTATTACTTACTCCATGCTTATTTAAATTATCTAGTTTTTGACTCATGCTTTAAAAAAAAAATATTCATTCTGGACAAAATGGCCACCTTTTGAAAAAAGGACAATTTTTTATGAAAAAAATTGTTTTTCAACTGCCATTAAAAAATATTAAAAAATTAATATTTTTAAAAAAGCATGGGTCAAAAACTACGAAGTTGTATGCAGATTAAGTGTGAACAATTTCAAAGCGATTGCTTCATTAGTTTTCGTTTTGGGCACCGAGATCAAAAATATGTTTTCGAGAAAAACGCGTTTAAAGTTTTGGAACAATATCAGACTTTTTGCTACTTACATGCAATTGCTGATGCCTGGGCCATAGGCCAAGTCTTCTGCCACCAAGTTTTTGTAGATTGTTGCATTTCTCTTCAATATGTGTTGAATTCTGGCTTTCTTCGTAGCATGCTGGTTACATTTCTACCTGCGCGCCGCTCTGAAAGGCCTGTCTGAGCGCTCGGCGGTCTCGCAACATAACTGTTATAACATTTATAATTTTAAGTAAGCTTGTCCCTTTTACACATGATTCTTAAGAGTTTAATCTATCGAAAATAGCAAAACATTTTTTCGAATTTTTGACACCGAGAAAAGTATAAATCCCCTTAAAAGCAATTATCCTTATATAGAATTATCCGTTACAATTCTATATAATGATCTTTGCATCCCTTAGCAACATCAGAGTCTTCTAAGCTTTGGAACATATTCAAAACTTCATTTTCACTATCTATATAGTGAAATTATTATATCTTAGATAGTGAAATGTCAAAGTAAAACTAGATAGTAAGAACACTGAGACAAATATGTAAACAATTGGATCCACAATTGTTTCCAGATTCAAATTCCATTTATGGTTCCAACCGAGCCCGGGTTTGGTGTGGTATGGATGTGGAGTCCCACATTCTACTTCTAGACCATACCAAACCCAGGCTCGTTTCCCTCAACGGGACAACCTTAAGAAAAACAACTGACTTGGATCCATAAATCGAATTTAACTCTGGGAACTATTGAGGAATCAAGCTTGGTTCAAGCATACGTCCACTATTCCCACACAGGTTCCATGATTGGACATTCATTCATGGAACCCATATAGGAATTCCAAACGTGGAACCCATCTAGATAAAGTGGATGGATACTTGAACAAAGATTAGTTCCACAATTATTTCAAGACTCAAATTACATTTATGGAATTTGAGTCTCATCCCAGTTCTTTTTCTTAGGGTTCTAACCCAGCTATTTTTCTACCGGTGGTATCTTTGAAGGAAACGAGCCCGTTTGGTGTGACGTCGGTATGGAGCTCCTCAGACTAGACACTCAGCAACCGAGATCGTATAGAACCATATTGATAAATACGGTATTTGTCACAACGGAAAATATTCATAAAACTATCTTGGGAATGCCGTCAATCACATTGGAGTATGAAATTCAGAAAAAATTGTTAACGTCCGCATTAGGAACTGAACTCGCAACTCTTCGAGCGAAAGACTGACACCTGATCCATTACCCCAATCCAGCACATAGTGACCGT
>JABFPB010002055.1:0-21867 GCA_022817645.1 Ceratoteleas bidentatus
ATTATACATTGTATATATGACACTGACAATATTTCTGTCATTAAACAAGTTAGAACTCCATATAGAAGTAAAAATATATATATATATATATATATATATATATATATATATATATAAGGATAAACACATGACACATATGTAGTTATATATGCGACCTATATTCTAAGATAGATGTTTTATCTATCATATATGCTGTCATACATATACCAGCGCATGTATGTCATATATATAAATAAACTAATATTCCATAAATCTAGCTGTTACACTGAGAAAAATCGCGTCAGTTAAATCTACTAACAACGTCAGTAAAAAGTCGGTATTAGTAAATAACGATACTATGTAGTTGAATCAACTGACGATATCAGTAAATTCTGCGACAAAACTGCGAAAATCAGTTGAATGAATTCAACTGATTTTCACAGTTTATTGCAATGTCTTGTTTATATTCATTGCGTTAAATAGTTAAATGAAATTGCTTTCTTCTCATTTTATTCCAAACATGACTAATAAAAGAATGTACTTGGCTGTAATCTAACCTATAAAACTCATGTCGTATTTAACAGACGTCGGTTACTAAAATCCAATACCTGGACAGTCAAGTTTACTGAACTTGGCAGTTGGCATTAAAGTCAACTAATCGGGTAGTGAGATTAACTAAATAGTATCGATTATTTTTCTCAGTGCGCAATTTGCAAATGATTTCAACAACCCACTAACTTCGATTTTTCCACGTTCACTTTGGCCCTTCGACGCTAATTATGGGAGTGACACTTACAACGATCGTTCGAGAAAATGCGAATTACTTGCGGCGATCGTAAAATTTCATTACACCGACTCCGGCACGTTTTTCTGGTTGTACTTGGGCGCAAACAAACCGATCGCCGCGTCAGCGAAGTGGACCTGTTGCCAACTTGCATTTCCATATTAGTATTCGCGCTTAAATGTTAATTGATCAAATTTGCCGAGCGCGAATTTCGTTTGCCCGGCGAAAAACGCGAGTCGCGACGAAAGTCGCCTTGTTTGAACAATTAAGCGCAACGATGGTCGCGCACAACGGAACAAAATTGTCGCGTGACGCGAGGCGCTCATAATGACGCGCGCGACGCGACGTCGCGCAATTTCGACCCTTTGTTTTCCCCGTGAGAAACAGATTACCGCGCGCACTGTGCCATTTTGTCATTTGTTGATGCCCCGGTTACGTGCGCACGCATAATATTGCTATTACGTCGCCCGATTACGTGCCTTTCTTCCGCCGGATATATTCTCTTTGACGAGACTTGACTGGGTCACATTGTAGCGTCCGCCGAAGTTGCGCGCCCGACGGCTTTCGTGGCGCGAATCGCGCACAGAGAGAATAATAATTGAGGCCTTTTTGTTTGGAAAAAGGTTTTTTATTAGTCGGCGCAAGTCCGTCCAACTTTTCGTTTTGAAAAACGAACATGGCTCGCGTTTTTGCCCCTAAACAAATTACAAGACAAAGTCCAGCTCGACGAGGATAATCAAATTTCGCGTGTAACGGGCGAGTTTTTAATTTGCCCGCGCGGTTTGAAAAATAGCGGCGATTGTTTGACGAACGCGCTGGAACAATCGGCTTTTTGCGATTCGAATTTCGGAGGAATTTGAAGGAGCGATACGTTTCAGGGAAATTTCGGCGCTTTCGATTGGGATTGAAATTGAAACATACCGCCAAAGTTGGGCGGAAGTTTGCTCCGTCAAAGAGGCTATTTCGCAAGAAGCATGTTGTAATGAGGCAGGAGTAATTGCAATAAGTATTTATTCGCGGTGGAAATCTTTTCCGCGAGACGGAGGTTCAATTTGAAACGTTTTCAAGCCGGGAACAGTTTCGACGTTCGATTTCCGTAACGAAGACTCGCAGCACCACGTTTCGAACTTGCCAAATCGTATTAACAAACTCGAAATTCCTGCGAGGAACGAAGCACTGCGAATTCGCTCTGAAAAATTTCGTGAGCCGAATTTTATTCACGAATTCCCTCGCTAATTACACTCTGGTATTTGAAAGTCGGTATCGTTACTTGATTCGTAAAAGTTTGAGGCAATGAAGATGGTTTCGGTTCATGAATTTATTTTCTCGCTGGATTATGCTAAACAATTTTAAGAGAAATAATAATGGACGAAAAATGTGCAGGGTATGTTTGTCTGATGTTGTCGATTACTGGAAATGTCCCGCGAATCGATAACTTGTAATCAACCCCGTGGAAATTTCGTTTTAATTAATGCACTGCGTTTACCTGATCAGCGCGCGTGAAACGCGCCGCGCAATCGTGGTTTTAATTATTTTCCTAGCGAAAAATACCCCGTCGAATATTAATCGGCTAATTAATAAATTGAGCAAAGCAAGCGCAAATGCGCGCTCGCTCGTCCGGACGACCGAACGAGCAATCGCGGAAGCAGCGAACCGTTTCGCCGCCGATTCCTTCGACTTTTCTCAGCACCTCCCACTGACCACAATGGGATTGATTCCAGGCGAGAAAATCGGTTACGCTGTGTAAAAAGTTGGCGCAAATATTGCAATACAATTATTATTTTCAAATCAGCTGAGAAAACTGATTAACCTTTCGATACATTTTTCTCAATTATTACATAAAAAATCAGTTTGATTGCAGAGTCGTTTATTAATCTGTAGGACAGTTACGAAATTTGCAATTATTTTTACCGGACCGTTTAATGAAATTGAACTTACATTCTGATTAATTCCAACTTTATTTTGCTCGAACTTGCTGAGGAATTCATGTTTTAGAGTCCATGATTTACAGTGTAATCCAGACAACATGATTTGAAAGTAATGTGGTGATATTCTTTGTAGAAATAACGTTTCTGACAATCTCTTGAAGTGTCTGAATAAGTCGGCAAATCTTTAACCGTCCTGATCCTGAAAGTTTATCAAAGTTTTGAGGAATTTGAAGAAAATACTCTCCTCAGATATATTTATAAGGGCTGCCATACTTGAATGTCACGTACATATGCACATGTGCGACATTTATGGCATGTCAACATATACATAATACTTATATGGTTTATCTACCATAAATTTCAGATGTATGGAGATAAGTCAAAATTAGTCTTGTCAGGATTAATTTTGGGAGATTTTCACATATTTCATTTTCACATATTTCATAATTCACCTCTTTTACGTTGCGTGCAGAATATTTTCCAAATTTTTCGTAAAATTACGTAATTTTACGTTAAACTCTGCGGAGTTTTACGTCAGTTTTTACAGTGTAGATATCTTATCAAATAACGATGTCCTCAAAGGTGTACGATCTATATCGCAGTACGTCTTTCCCTCAGTGATGACTATCGTTATGAAATCGCGGTCGTTAACTAGCCCTTTAATTAACCCTTCAAGCGTCTGCGTGGCCGTAATCGCGACATGTTCACGGAATCGAATCGCCCGAATTCAACGAGGAAAGTAGTTTCCAATCGGTCCGCATTGGGCGGAAAACGCGCCCGGATCGCCGCCGAATATCGAGCGGCCGCGTAATTGCGAGAGTATTAATCATCCCCATTATTTATATCCAGCGCTCGCCCTTACGTAAGACGCGGGATGGAGGTCAATGAGGAAACGAGACGCACTTGGCGAAGTCGTTTTCGATACGACCAAGAGGTACTCGTAGTTCGTTGAACTCGGTTCTGACTGGCTCGGGCTCCGCTCAGCTTCGCGCTTGACTCCACCGATTTAATCCCGAATACCTGGATCGATATTTGCCGCCGAGGTTCGAGCCGTTCCTCAACTCGGAACGAACCGATCCTTTCTCGTCGCGGCCGATCGCCGATCGGTTTCCGCGGAAACGCGATTCCGCTGGTGGCAAGCGGAAATGCGCGCCGGCGCTCCGAATTCGGCCGAGAGCTCGTTAGCCGAGTCGCTCGATAATTTCGCGTTCGACGTTCAAATTCGTCAGGAAAAATACCGCGTTGAGACAAATGGGGCTGTTGGAGGTACTCGGAGTATATCGAGTTATAATGACGCAGAATTAAGACAATCGGCGTTGAAAAGCTTGAGAAGGGAAGCGGTGTCGTTCGATAAGGTGGGGGAGTGATTGTGGGAATTTGGGGTAATCTGTTGCGGGGAGGGTAATGAGGGGCAGGTGTAGTGAGAGAAAAGTTTTGGTTGGAACCTCGACAGAAGCGAGAGGTTGAGAAAATGTTTGCAAAAGGGAAGTGGAGTTTCAGAACCCAGTTAAAAATGCTATTAGGACTAACGTGGAGAGTCCTAATATTTTCTAGGTGGTTTCTGTTAGTACTTTGACACATTTTATGAAGGATTTATTATGTGTTTTTGTAGCCCATATGTAATTGCATACACTTTTATTGGCGTCTAATTGTAAATGCGTGTCAGAATCGTACAAAAGTTAGTTATAATGGTTTTAGGCGGTTTTGTCAGTGTTTTTATATGTATCTAATGGTTTCTGATGGATTTTTTTTAACTGGGAACGTTTTAGGGAGGATTGCGAACGTTTGTAGGAGAATCGTTTTATAAACGTTTAAGAAGAGTGTTTAACAAAACATTGCGGTTTAGAAACGTTTAGAATAATCTTGTGAACGCTTCTTTAATGTTTTCTTAGAGTTTCCCTAGTACCTTGCCGAATGGACTTACGGAGATGATATAAACGTTTAAGTTTAAGTTGTACTATCACTAAGTCAATTTTTCAAGAATGAGCTACAAGTTTATATAACTTTCAAGTTACAAGGCGTTAGTTTACAATTTCAGCAACCTTGACCGTCTTGTATGCGAGATATTTGATGTCAAAGTTGATATGTTTAAAAAGGGAGATTTAGGAAAATCACTGTTTTCCCAAGTATTTCTTAAAATATTTTTGTTTCTACCATTTTTTTGGAACACTAATATGTTGTTCTCCAGAGTCTCAGGAATCGATAAACAACGAATGATTAAAGTTCACCCTTTAGTTACTGAGTAATCACTTATTAAAGCGGTAATAAGAACTACATTCTAGTATAAAATAGCTTTCATAAGAAATAACATTTTTACGAGAGCAGTGATTTTAAAGGAAATCTGCAGATGTCTGAAAGTTCCAGTTTTAAAAGCTTTTCACACTTTTGAATTTTCCTACACCTCAAAACGATATACTGCCGAGGCGCCCTGATTACGATATACAATACGGGTTTCTGAATAAATAATTATATCATTTAGAGGTGATAAACTTAGTGCTACTTGTCATATTATGTATAACCTCAACCAAGTTAGCACGTTTAGAAAAAAAAAGGCAATTACAGTCAGTCTTTTTCTATACTCGTGTATTCCGTGTTTGTGTCTTATTTTCTGGGGAGTACAAGAATTAATTGAAATCGTAAAGAAGTCTTTATTTAAATGATGCTAGTTTTTTCGAAAAAGACTTCAAAACGCTAATGTTGATAAACTTATTGAGATAACCACTTCTTAACCTCTGAAACAGTGAAAAGTCACTGCTTAAAGGAAACAAAATCTATGAGTGGATGACATAATCACCAATGAGTGGATGACATTATTCTAAAGTTGACCTTATATTACTAACCTATCATCCTATCAAAATAGATTCAATTTAAGTTCTATACCTCAATAACTCCCATACTTCAATATTATCCTTATATAACATTGGATCAACACTGAATAGAGATAATGTAAATTTGACATCTGCTCAATGTTGGTCAATGTTGGTTAAGGTTCAAGCATTTGAACCTTATAAGTTCAAACTCAATCAATTTCATTCAATAATTACATTCTTAAAAAAGTACTATTTGTGTTGAATAATGAGTCTACTAACAGCGGTTATATTTGAATCAATTCTAACTGTCATATATAATAACCTATAATAACCTATACCACACGGAAATTTTTTCAAATACGTCCGCCAAAAACGGCAAACTTCCAACCTCGAAACCAAGACGAAATTTGATGTGTTACTTTCATGACTCATTTCTCGGTTGAAAATTTGTCGTTTTACAGCGAACGTATGTGAAAAAATTTCGTGTGCGACTTGGGATGAAAATTGATGACGAAAATTCTGGCGAGTGGATTTCATCACTCGTCAGAAATCATCAACTTTCGTCCCTAGTTGCACAATATACTACTGTTTCCCCATACTTCATGGTACTATTATTGGTAATAGATTTTCTATTCGTCACAAATAGATGAAAGATAAAAATTCCAAACAGATTTTCTACTCTACTGTAGTAGCTACGAATTGCGTTTAACACTAATTTTTGTAGTATTATTTTGAGTGTATTATTTTTACCACGTATGAAACTGAAGATATTGTCAGTGTGCGTTTAAGTAGAGGCGCGAGAAATTGGGAGCGCCATTGCTACGGACGAAGAATGGCGATGTTAGTGAAACAATTTTCTAATTGAAGTTGTAATTGGGCCTGGTGTTTGCCACGTCGAATTCAATGACGGCATAAAGCATGGGCGCCGAGCGGAATTGAGTTTCAGGTCAGAGCCGGCGATTAAAATGTTTCAATGAAGTAATTATTTCCGCTGAATTATGGTTCGGCGGCTCGTGCCTCGAAACAAAATGTTGCCCCCGAACGCCGATGGACGACGTTTTTTAAGATGACGCCGATCAATGAAAAACTATATATAAACGCGGCAATGAATGTCTCGCGCAGCAATTGATTGCAATGAATATTTGCGCGATTGGCGTGAGCTCCAATGCTACCCAAACACAATTAACTCAAGTGTCAAAGTTGTAAATCATTCGAGCTTCGCGTGAACCAATTTATACGTTACTAGTCGTAATCCTAAGTTATTGCGCGCGATTGTGCGCTTTTCAGGTGACATGGATTCGGTCGGGAGATCAGTTCGGATTTCGATTTTGACGTCTGTTTCGACGTTTCCCAAAGTCGGGCAGGTTTTAGTGACGAATGTTTTGTTTATTGGTTCATTCAGTTTACGGTTGTTTAGAACATTTTGGTAGAATTCGAGACCAGGATCTGGACGACTTGCCGGATATCGTTCGGGTTTTCTTTCAATTTCAACGAATTTATTTGTACAAAAGCCACCTTTTTTTATTTTTTGTACTCTGAAAATAGTTGTCTATATGGCTTCCATTTCATGAAATTGACAAAGTTCTTCCTTTTTCTACACCCATATTGATATGAATTAAAAATATTGGATAAACATTTAGCATAAATTAATAAATTCGAAATCTTGACGTAAAAATGTTGAACATTTGAAAATTCGCCCATAAAGTAATGCTGAAATCAAAAGTTTCAGAAAAAATAAAGTAGTCTCATCATGTTCCACCTGGTTTCCGAAAAAGTTGATTTTTTCCTAAGTTCTTTCTCGAGCCAAATTTGATTCATCTAATTGATTTACGGATACATTATCCGAAAAACACGTCTCGGCATCACGTCAAATTGAGTGATCTATCAGACTTCCCCACAGAGTCGAAGAAAGTCGTCACGCGCGCATCGATTCGGTTCTTTCGGCTTCGTTATTCCTGTGCATTTCTCCGGATATCGGGGTCCTTTTCACGTTTAATCCTGGCGTTTTTGTTTACACTCAGCAGGCGTATCTGCACCGGAAGCAGGCGAATCCACGACGCTATCGCTCGGCTCCCGCGTATAAATATTTACGCGCGTGCATTCGAGCGTTATATTTTCGCATATAACCGCCGCATTCCCACGTCCGCGAGGCAGCTCGCGTAAAAATACGTACACCGACTGCAATTGCGTGAACTTTGCCTCGGTGCAGATCGCCCCGATAATCCGATTACGCGACTTTACGTCAAGCACGGTGTAATGAGATAAACAGACAGTTACTTCGCCTAATTAATTAATTAACCGGCGAACTCAACAGAAGCTTTTCCCGTCGACGCGAAAAGAATGTCATCGGAACGATCTTTTACACTGTCACATCTACAGCATTGATATAAGTATGATTGTTTTGTATAGAATTTTGATTGTTTTTTAATATAAGTTTTATTGTTTTTCGAAGTTATTCTTCTGATACAATCACCGAGAGAATTTTCTTGTATGAAAATGCATTTTCACTTAATTAATAGAGTTTTTGTAACTAATTAGATTTTATACTTAAACTCTGAAATTATTCAGCCAAATTTCTACTGGGGGATAAACTGTATTCAATTTTATAAAAAAATATTTTTGCGGCAAAATTGATAAATTTGCAAATATATTTTATGAATATATTTTCTTAACGGCATTGTTATACATGCAATAGACATTTTTTCAGTGTATCGTATGATAAATATTTTGTAACCCTAGTAGAAATTGTACAAAATTGATGGGGCTGTGATCGGGTACGTCACGCATGGAATCGATGTGGCCCCTATCGGGAAAATCTGCCCGATAAGGCCCAGTCATGGATCTCGTGTGGAAAATTTTCCCGATAAGGGCCACATCGATTCCATGCGTAACGTACCCGATCACAGCCCCATCAATTTTGTACAATTTCTACTAGGGAATCTACAAAATTCCCCCAGCTCGTTTCCCCCACTCTAATTCCCCTGATATGCCTCTGAATTATTTCCACCAAATATATACACAGTTCGTTTTGTTTCCCGTGCGTCCCGCCCCTTCCTTTTTCGCCTTACTTTTCATTTCGTTGCCGGCCGCGGGCGCCGCCTTGTTTCGCCGAATCGATGCCGAATTTCCCCACGTTATTTTTCAAGCTACGCCCGAAATGAATGCGTTTCAATTTTTTTTCGCGCGCGCGGTTTGTCTCGATCAAGCTCGTTGCGTTCGTTTTCCGCGCGCTTACGCGATAATGCTATCCGTCCGAATTTCCCGGACGAACGAGCGAATAAAGATTTTCAATTAAAATGATGAATAACGCGCGGGCTGTTTTTTAATGCGTTAATGAATATTAATCGGAGGCCGCGGCGCCTGAATATTCAGGTTTTTCGCGGATCGATATCGGAAACGCCGGACCGCGCGCAGTCTTACGTTCGCGAAGCCAGAGTTAATCAAAATGTTGTCCGCGGAGGAAAATGCAATAAAGATAGCCGCCCGGCGAGTCCGATTGAAACGCGTCGTCGCGAAAGATGTTTGTTGTCGGCGCAAAGGCCGAGTCCAATAACCAAGAGTCGTTGCGTCGCGCGGCGAAATTGAATTTACGAGATTACAATTAATCTGATTGGAATAAGCAGATTATCTTGTTACACTTACCGCATGAATGTGATTAGTATCAGATATGTGATAATTATGGCGAATGGGCTGCTGTCAGATACGGATGTTTGTCGGACAGTGCAGTGCTAATTTGGGCCTTAACATAACCTTACATGGAAAATGAGGTTATGTTAAACAACTGAAGATGAGGAGGAACTGAAGAATAATTTGGAAGGCAGATAGATCAGATACATTTTTAGTTTTCAGATAAAGCAACAGGAAACGTACTTAAATTGCGCTGAAATAATACGTTGAAGTTGAAGCTATGCTAATTGCTGATAATACTAATAAATGTGATGTGCTTTGCTTATATGTATGGAATGCATCAGTAGTACTATCAAAATGCTACGGTATAATCTAATTTGACTGAAAATTGACTTGTAAATTTCAATTGCAATCATTCACGGGAAACCTGGAATTATTTAGAGGAAAATTTTTAGTTTTTATATGAATAGAACAGAAAACATATTACCGCAGTATAAAAAATATTTATCTGAACGTATCTACAAAAAACTAAATGTGTGTTTCATGTTATAATAAATGGCTGTGGTTATATAACTCGGCAATTCTTTTCTTTTCACTTGACTCTGGCACTCTTTCTCTTGGATAAGTAACTCGTATTGCAAATTGAAAAACAATGAAATGCGCTTCATTTTCAACGTTATATACCCTCTCCTGGTGTTTCTCCAACCCGCGTTTCCCATTTAATTAAATTCTATCCACTTTTTCACAACTTTTACCACGATATTTTTCTACACTTTCTAGCTACATCATTTTCCTCAACAATAATTCAAACAACCACTACTTCGTAACAAAATTAAATTAAATCAATTCCGCGCAAAATTATAATCCTACTAAATATTTCTCGCGCAGTCTCTAAAATTTCGTAAATAAATCCACAAACAATGCGCAACTTTCCGTTAACAACGCCGGCCAAACTTTTCGCCGCGCACATTACTAAATTTTACACCAGTGCCCTTTCCGACTGAAATCCCCTTATTAGGTTACGATTCGGACGCGTCTCTTAAAACTTCTGCAACTCAACCTTTGACTTTCCTACCCCTCGAGATGAAATCCCTTAAAGCCGCCCTCCCGTTGCCGCAACATTTCCGCTCCTCGTCAATTCCCATCGCCCACTCGATAATTTCATCAACTCCCCTAGAAAAATTGTGATTATGCTGAGATCAGAGCCTGATCAGGTTGTCACATCACCTGATCAGAAACTCTTCGGGCATCCATATCAAGCCCTGACTACCGATGCAACGGTTGGAATTGATGGAGGCATAATGAGGAATCCTCATCAGACTCATAATGTGCCGAGAAAAATATAAAGACTGAGAAAAGAATTGAACCGTCGATGCTCAGTTTGTAGTCTGTCTGACTTGCCCCCGAGCTATTGGAACATTACATGTATGAGTGAAAGTGATATGAATATCATACTACCAGGTTATGATGTGGCTTGCCTTATCATAACCTGATGAGGCCCTGATGATGTTAGCCTCATCCAGTGATGTGGCATTCTAATCAAAACCTGATAAGACCATGATCAGGTTGCCATATCATAACCACATCAAAATTACTTGGTTAGGACTTGACCAGTTTTCCTGATGAGGTTCTGATGTGGCCTGCCATTAAAAGGGCATGCCACATCAGGGCCATACCGATTCCAACCGTTACATTCGACTCAGTGTCTCATAGGAATACCTCGTAAGGGCCTCGTATGGTTTTGATCAGAAATCCTTTGATCATGTTTGCCACATCAATTCCTGATAAGGCCCACACACGATGTGGCATGCCTCATTACATTTTCTACTAGGGTTTGCACAGATTCGCGTCTCGGATCGTTTCATCGGCACCAATCTTTCATCTACCGTCGTAATCCTCTTCCCCCACCCAGCTCCCCGAAATTTCACCAATTAGCGCGCAGGATTGTGACGCGCGATGCCATTGAGCCGTGACAAATTTTATTGGCAAACGTGCAAATATCATTGCGACCGAAATTAGCTCGGCCACGTGCACTCGTAGCGCGCGATTCCCACGGCACAAAGTGCACAACCAGAGGGCCGCTTTTTTCGCGGCGAAAGTTACGGCAAATAACGGACTGGCGCGAGGAATAATCCGCGCGATCAAATGGCAATTCGCGAATAAACAAACGGCTGCGGCGAGTCGCTTTCGGGGGAAATAAAAGGCGCGGCTTAATTGAAAGCGACCACGGAGGGTGCTATTGCGGGGAAGGGAAGCAGGAGGTGCATTTTTTAGGGGCCGTTATCGCTTTTGTCGAGACATGCATCGTAACCGCGGAGCAAGGAAATGACCGTGCGTCATGAGATCTGCTGCGAGCGATATTTGAATGGAGGCGATACTTAGCCGCGAACAGTTTTGGAGACAACATTGCAAATATAACGTGCGGATGCGACGGGAGATTAGTTTTGCGTTAACGTTATCTTTAAGGGACCGGAGGCGAATCGTGGGCTTTGTGTCGCGTGAACTACTTCGCGGTTTTTTGGGCTGCTTGTTGTAGATTTTTTGGCCTGGTGTGATGTTACTGGAATTGGTTGTATTGATGGGAGTCCAACTGTTTTTCGAGAGGTTGAGTTTGTTGGTAGATGAATGAGTGGGGATTTATATGACTTAGAAGATATTTTTAAAGGAAAGATATCTTCCACGTTTAAATAATTGGGGAATAATGCAACACCCCCTTTTATTTTAAATTAATTCTAATTCATGAACTTGTCTCCCAGGAAAAACCACATTTTCTAAGGAATTTTGTTTTAAGAACAAATTTAGTTAACTCGAGAAAAACTGCTTCGCTGATACCTGGAATCGAAACCTTGCCTCTGTGCTGGGACGCTGATATATAGTTCGCTGTTCATGTGTATATACTTGGTTAACTGTTCATGTCACAGATGTCTCGTATTTATAGTTAATTAAGTGTTCGAAACTATTTATGCAATCATGGCTGCTTTTTAAATTTAAATGATTTTAAATTTATTTATTAACAAGTGAGATATTACCTTGTTTTAATTAAAATAATGCCTACTGTCAACATTTCAATTTATTAATTTAAATGTATAAACGATAATGAATAATACTGTTATTACATGTTGTGATATTAAACACGGTTAATCCAGGTGTAATTTTCCATTGAACAGTAGTCATTTTAAATAATTGTTTGCTCAACATACATTAACAAGTAAGATAATCCAAATATTTATATTATTTAAAATTTCATTAACGTTCGCTGTTCAGTATTTAGCGATTACAAACTAGCCCATGAAAAAATTAATGCATTAATTATGCAGAAATAATTCATAAATTCTACATAAAATTGGACATACTTAATTTATAATATAATTTGGCCATTACTTTGGTATCATTAGTGTATTTTGTATGTTTGTCCAAAATATTTTTTCCTGGGAGACAATTTCACTACAACAAGAATTGTTTTTTTGCAAGATACTTTGTCGGAAAAGACATCAAAAACGTCTTAAAATCAGATATTTTCTCGAAAAATACACTACCGAAGTGTCTAAACATGTTGAAATTACTTATTTTTCCCGCATTTTACTTGAAACTGCCGCTGTAAAATATAGCGCTTAAATTATACCCGGGTTTAACTTACTTAATAGCGTCTTAATAAAATTCATAGTATTTAGATAGGTGGTTAGATGTATGACTTCTGACTGTAAGATACAACGTGTCTTACTTTAAGACATTCACTAAGTAAGACGTCCAAATTCCTGCAGAGTTTTTATGGTAATTTAGCGTGTTTCTGAACAGTTTTACTAATCTATGAAATGTCTTAATTTGAGAAAACTAAATTGGATTCTGACAAGTTTTAACTTGGCATCTTGAAATTGCTAGTTTCTGACTAGACTAGTTTCGCCTAGACAACTACAAATTACTACATAGTTAAATTTGTACTCAGGACCAATAATAATATAATGGTAGAGCAATGCTGAAGAAATTATGTAGACCAAGTTTTTGTACACTAAGAAAACGATGTTGCTGCGTAAGCGCCGACAATGGTGGAAAATAAAGATACTACGCTTCGGGGTTTTGAGTAGTCCCGAGTCGGCGTTTGTTAAGCGCCACATACGGAGTTCCCCTCTCCCCAGTTCCCAGAGCTTGTCATCGCGTCGAGTCAGAGTTCTGTGGACTTCGACTCGGAAATGTTTTCTAAGTCGGAGTTCACACTGATCCGACAAAGCTGCAGATATAAAAAAATATGATTCAGTAAACTTCACTTTTCTATATGGGCCCCTTGATAGAAGAGGAAATTGCAATTTTGTTCCCTAGGGAGAAATAGACATGTTTTTTTTCTATATAGATCTAAAACAGCTTAGGATAAATAATACTGAGTGTAAAACATCAATGTATGTTCAAATGCGATGAAAATTCATTTTGTATGAATAACGGTTTTCATTCAATCTTGAACTACTAACTAGGGTGGAGAAACAATCTGAGTGAGATATTTTACGAATAGGGTTTGCTCGAAATTTGGTCACAAAATTAACTATATCTGATAAAAACTGTATCATTAAGATAATTTTACGATGTATTGACATTTGCTTTCTTGCCGGTGTCATCGACATATCGTACGACTTATGATAAAGATCGTAAGAATGATGATAAATATCGTAAGAATACACGATATATATCGTAAAGAACACGAGATATATCGTAAAAATGACGAAATATGATGCACCCTTTATTACACCCTTCGGAGACTTCTCTTCGAAGTCATTTTAGTGTATCTGAGATTTTTCTAATTTTGGAAATTTTTTCAAAGACAAAGCCAATACATTTCATTATGAAGGATTTCATAATTGTTTTACTTACAATCTGTAAAGAATTGTACATATGAGGTTATATATCCTCAGCAATTTTTGGTTAATGTATAATACTCAGTGGCATTTTTTCGTAACATTACTCAAAATTCCGTAAAATTGTATGGCAATCAAATTCTGTAATATTTAACGCATTTTAAACTTCTTACAGTATACACTTTAAAAGATAGCCGAATTTTCGAATTCAATAACTATTTTCATATTATCAACAGGGTGTCTATTGAAATTCTGATAGAAATGACTGACAGACAGTAAAATGTGTATTATTCAGATTTAAATTGTCAGGTTTTTCAGTGAGGATTTATGGGGTTATCATCTTCACAGCGATTTAAAAAATTACTTGTTATAAAGAATATTGTAGATTATAAATATTTCACATTTTGTTTCAAAAGCGATCCTAATTCTATTGTCAGTACTTTCATTCCATGTAAGAAAACACTCTTCTCGAGCGATCGTTTATACTGCATTCTAATGGACGAAATGAGTCTCGAAAACTTCGCACAAGTTCGTCAGTCTCTCCCAATATGATTTGCCGCTGGAAATACCTATCCGGAAAAAATGTCTACTTTTAGACCGCGTGTTTTTAGCAAATGAGACGAGATTAATTATTCAAAAACAGTTTGACTCGCAATCAACTGTATCCCGATTTCATCGCACGTAATCTATTTTCAGGTGATTTCAGTTCAAAATCCAGTTAGACGTGGCGGTATGAATAAAAAAAAGTCGCCGTGATTTGTGGAAAAACGATTGGATTTCGCATTAAGATAATGCTCCAATCCTCGGTGCTTCGTCTGTAAAGCAGTTTTTGGCTAGTAAAAACATTTATGTGTTTGAGCACTTACTCCATTCTCGAAACCATGGCTCTCTGTGCGCGGCGACTTTTACCTCTTTCGGAAGATCAAGTTCGCGCTCAAAGGAACCCATTTGTGTCAGTAGACGAAGTGAAAGCAAAAACGACGGAGGTTTCGAACAACCGTACGGCAAATGATCCCTGGCAATGCTTTGAGGGTCTACGCATCTGTATGTCAACTCGAGAAGAGCGGCAGATTGAGGTCAATCGCGAGTTAATTTTCTTAATTACGATACACAAAGTGAAAAAAAACTACCTTCTTCTTCGGAGGCTCCAACTTAGCTCCTTATCCTCTTATTTCGAAACTGATCGGATGTTGCATTTTAATGCAAAATATTTCCATGACACTTTTACGAGGAACTTAATTTCAAATTAGACAAAAAGTCGTCTTGTTTAACGACACACGAGGAAATGGAAACGCAGTGTAAAATTATACGTATTTTCATAACGTTACTTCGCGACGTCGAAACAAACGAATTGTTCGTTCCAATTTAAAGTTCATTTGACTTCAGTTATCGACCAGAATGCCATTTCTTTCAATACGTATAATATAAAGAGCGTTCCGCTGAAACGGTCTTTAAAATAAAACGATGCAAGCTCATGATTTGCTCGCCCAAATTCAATACGATGTAAACAATTATGCAAATACGCAACATGTTTTGAGGTAATTCAAGCCCCTTAATCCCGCCGCCTCAGATGTAGTTTTGATCTTCAAAGGCTTCAAAGGACTGCAGCCGAAAGAGTTGGCCGGACAATTATAGTTGTAAATGGGATCAGTTGAATTCGTCAGTTGATTCATCCGAAATAATTTAATATCGGTAACTACATTGTTCAACTGAAACTATTGTAAAACTCAATTGATTCATTTTCCGTTCAAATTTATAGCCGCATTAAAAGTTTTACGACAACCGCGCGCAATAAAAGAATGATCCCGACGTGCGTTTTATTATAAATGAATATATTATACGCCGATTCACGAACGCGTTCCCGATCGTTCGCGTTCCGTCCGCATAATTGGTCGCGTCATTAAATTTTCGTGCGTCGGCCGCCCGAAATTCGGAAAGTGAAATTCGAAATTCAGTTTCTCGTTCGTTAAGCGCGCTCTCACGTAGGCGCGGACATTTTATCGAACCTGACGGCGAACACTTGGGCGTGTTTCCTTGTAAGGAGATTGCGGTAAGCCAAATGCCGCTTAAACAAAGATTCGACTGAATCAAAGTATTCGGCACGCGGACGAGTTTTGCCACGCATAAGCGGCTCTGCGTCCAACTTATCAGATCCATTTTGGCAACTGTTGTAGCGCGAACAAAAATCCGCGCATTTTCGACCCAACTCCGAGGCTTATTGTATAAAAATGTAATCGCGAAATCGCGAAGGCGAATTCCGCGCCGTCTCGCCGGCAGAATCAATGATTAAACGATACTCCTTCGCGGAAACAAAAATAACGATCGAGCGCGTACAACATTGATAAACAAGCCATTCCGAAAGCCGGAAGACGTGGTGGCGTTTTGTCGGAAAAATATTAAAATGTTCGTCAATAATGCAGGCAGCGTCAGACACGAAAATCGACGACGCCGTTACCTTTAAATGTTGAATCCCATTTTTTCTCCCCGATCGTTCCGCGCAAATAAGCGCCGAACGTATCGCGACTACAGTTATAATCGTAATGTTTCCCACGCTCTTTCGCGAACCGAGTGGCGTGGTCCCGCCGTAAAGACGCACTCCATTATTTGCACCGTGTGTTGCAGAAATCACATCGACGGATAACGCATTTAAACGGAGTTAATGCAGTTACGAGTATTAGTAACGAAATTGTCTCAATGACGATTCCGTCAGGCTAGTTGGCGCGAATACGTATCACTAATATCGCGATTCATTTCATTCGACCGATATCGCCCGCCAAGTCGGTGCAAGCTGCTTGCACGCCAGTTTTCGTCTCACGACGATTTGCTCCTGCCCAGTGGAACAAAACTTTTCGTCGCCGCCCGATCGATCGTCCACTAATTGCGGCATATATTAAGAACTGTTTCGGTCCGAGCGGACAAACAGCGTCATTCTTGATGCACTCATAATTGCCTTATTAAGGTGCGACAACTTTGTACGGCGAAAAGAGAAATTACGCTTAATTTTGTTGCACAAGTTCAAGCTGAGCCACAGCGCGAGACAAACAACGTCGTAGATTATGTTCGGGAGCACTTCCTTTGTCCTGTCCTCCAACAACATTACGAATCGTTTGTGTGTCGGTTTGTGGCCCAGTTTGTACACGTGTAACGAAATCCGTCGAGCTCGTCTTTTTTCATAATTCAATTTCGGCACCGTTAATTCGCACGGACTACGAATATCGACGTTTCGTCTCGTCCGACTCGGCTTAATTGTCTCGCAACGACAACGTGACCTCGCGTTTTTTTGCGACTCTGGGCAGCGGCCAATGCAAAGCGGCTCTTAAAGGCGATATTTTGCGTGAAATCGGCGACTGCAAACAAACGCTCGGCAATCCGGCGCGGAATAAAGGGCGCTGTAAAAAGTGACGATGAAATTGAAACGTATTATCAGGTGGCGCCAATAGCGCTTTTGATTAACGCAAGACCGTACGAACGCGCGAACGAAACAAAAAACGGAAACGCAAATAAAAGCGTATATAATGCATCGAGTGCACGCGAACATTGCGCGCTCCCGACAAATGTAAACAAGATTACAATAAGGCAATTCGTGCGGCGTGAATGAAATTTCACGCGCGTTTATATCCCGACAAATTTTGGGTTGATAGGCACTTTCATTCGCGCGGCGCCAATTTCTCAGGCCGGGTTAATCACGGTTTTTAATCTTACGCTTGTTTAACATGGTCGCCGCGCCATCGAGTTTAACAAATTTTCGGGTTTCATTAAACGCGTCATTTTTCATTCGTCGGCGAGTCGATCGATAACTCGCGCGAAAAAAGCAACTGTTTTCGGTTCGCGCGTGTACAATTGGATCTTATCTGGCGCCAAGTTGGCGCGTTTGACGGTACATAAACTGGGATTTATGTAACGACGCAATTGAAAGGTATATCTGAACCAATTAAAGGAGATTTGATTGGGCGATTAAAACTGTTGATTTTAACACGCCGCAGCAGTCTTAATGGTCGGCGCGCATGTTGACTTAACTCCTGTTTTTGGTTGGCAGTGTTCAAGTATGGATATTCTTAATCGATACCACCGAGACATACATGTGTTTAGGATTAATTCGGGATTTTAAATATTTGAATATAATTGAAAATGTAAACATAGGTGTTGATATTTGATAAGAATAGCTTTATGATATACAATAATCTTTCATTAAAAAAGTCTATTTCAACTACTAATGTCACAACGTTTTTACAAGTATGACGCATAAATGATTTTCTATAGATTAATGTATTAACAATGCAGTAAAAAATAATGTAACCGTAAAAGTGATCTTATTATACACGGATTATAGCAGAAATAACTTGAATATTTATAATTATTTATATGTTTGGAATTTGTCGTTAATTTATTGCTTTACTCAATAAAACTTGCAAATATTGGTCACTTTCCACCCACATGCATTTCGTGTCTATTTGTCAAGTAAGAACTAACTATTTACAACTCGCAGATAATCCGGATTCCAATTTTTTATTCCAAAAAATGTAAACGTTGATATCACTTTACACTCATTTATCATACAAAACATTAATGAGTCACTTACTTTGAGCGACATTTTTGTAAACGCAGCGATTTTAGCATTTTAACATGTCAAACGATTTCGCGGGATTCAGCAAACAACTCATTGCCGAAGCTCGTTCAATTGCAACTCCTTTTTTTGTCGTTCGCGGCTCATTTTCATTTGATAAGTCACTCGAAACAAATTAATTAGCCATTTATGATACTTTCGGTGTTGTTTGAACAGTGCGCTACTTCCAGACAATTTACCGACAATTTAACTTTATTCACACTATATCGCTTTGTAGAATACAGTTTTACGCTATTTATTAATTTTACTCACACGCAGGCCCAAATAAAAAAAAGATTTACTCAGAATTTAAAGAATAAAGGTTTACTCAAAACGAGGCGTGCACTCGCTTGCGAGCCTAATAGACGTTGACTCAAGTACAACAAACATCCCCTTTTTCATCGTAAATTTTCGCCCGACCACCGTTAAAAAATCTCGTACGTTTTCTCCAAGCTGATATTCGAAACTCGACGCAATCTGATTCTGATTTGTCGAAAAATCGTTCGCTCGATAAAAGCGACATTCCGGCTCGAACCAAAAATCGTCGAAATTACGTCGACAACCATTTGTTATCGCGCAGGAACGGTAACAGCGGATTTATTTTAATCAAAGGGGAATGTTAAGTGAAGTGGATTATTTCTAAGAATGCCGTCTCAGCACTCGGAACTTTGCGCCGAGATAAAGCCATATATAACTAATCAACCGGTATTAAAGACCGAACGTTGGAGTGGTATAAGCGGAGCTTTTACAAAAATTGACTTAAGAGCGGGAATTGATGGTCGCCGCAAATATATCTGCGGGCCGAGGGATTCGCGTGAAAATTTCAATCGCGGTCGAGAAAAGGCTAATTTTCTCCCGCAAGACGTCGCCGCCCAATAAGCCTCGGATTCAATTCTCGCCGAGTGAAGTAACGCCACCTAAACGCCGCCACCCTTTCGGTCCCCACCCTCCACCCCTCGCCAAATTTAAAACACCTCGCCCGATATCCGGCAAGCGTCCGATCCTCTCGATCCGAAATCGGTTCCCAGAAACGCCCTCATCTAGCCCGATCGGTCCTCGCGATCACGTCGAAATCGTTCGGAATTAGCCCGGTGAACGCGCAGTTTCCGCTCATCGCGCGTTTACGCGGTCCACTGAACCGTCGACAGAGCCAGTAAAAATTAATTATCGCGCGGCTCCCGTCGTCGTAGCCGATCGGCGCCGATCGATCGCGATCCATTAGACCGTCAATCACGTATAATCATAATTTCGATCCAGCTACGCTGAAATTAAATTCCACGCGCGGTTTCTTCGACGTTATCCCGAGGCCGATCTCGAAACAGCAAAAAATAAAAATAAACAATAAAATAAAAACGCCCACTTGATTTCCTTTCCTTTTTTCCTACAAAACCCACTTCTGAAGTGCACTCCTCTTGTCCACCTATCAGTTTTCAACTTTGGTTCAACTTTCTGAAATTCCACTTACCCTGGACGGCCACAAGAGCGCCTAAGACGGCCAGCAGCAGCGATCGCGTCGCACACATAATCGTCACTTTTTGACACCGGTTTGCGCGCGATCAAGTCATAAGGCCGTCGTCATTTCAATTTCAAATCGCGTCTGTCGATCGGCGACTTCGCACGGACTTATTCGCAATCGGCGCCAGTCGTCATAAATGTTCCATGTCGGGGATGACTAATTAATCGGCGCCGGCGGGAGCCGTCGGGCGCATCGGTTTCGGGGCGGCGGGGCGCATTTGAGTCGCGACGATCGAGTGGCGCCAGTCGGCCGGAGCCGGCGAGTGACAGCGAGAGCGCGGGCCGAGTGCGGGCCGCCCGGCTTGCACGGGCTCACGGCGCATACTGAGGATCGGGCGTCACGGCCGCGCAAGCCACGATGAACAGGAGCACGTTTTCGGTTCCCACCCCGAGGACCGAAGCGCGCGAGCAGTCCTGCGTCGGGCTGCGCGGAACGTAGAAATGACCGCCGAGCAATAAAGAGAAGCCGAAATAATTCGGCGTTTTCGGGAGCCGGCGCGCAAATAGCAGCACGCGCGCGATGAAAAGTCGCGAAATGAAAGGGCCGACAACTTCGGGGCTAATTAAATATCTGGCGGTGGCGCGCGGGGCTGGCGCCGTTTTCGGCTGGGCACACGGATGTTTAGGAGAAAAAATCAATCTGAACGGGAGTCTGGCACCTGGATTTAGAGCTGTTTTTAATCTGGGATACGGCGTCGGTTTCGGGGAGTTTGGGAGGCGCGAGACTTTGGGGGTGAGAACGGTTGGAAAGGATGGACTGTTGTTGTAGAAAGGGAAAATCTGAAAATGGTTGGCAAAGTCTGAAAAAGTCTGAAAGGTCCCGGGTTTTACATTGTACCTAGGACCAGACTTTTTGGAACTTTTTTTTAGACTTATTCAGACTTTTCTTGTTTTTAGGTATATAGAGAAAGAAAAAGGATAAGCTGTGTAGAATGAGTATAGAAGCAGTTATCTAAAAGAGTCTGAAACTATCTCAAATGGTACGAACATGAATGAAAAACAAAATTTACAATCCTATACAAATGTGATAGGAGTGGATTGGATTTCTAGGGGAGCGAGTGGCTTTGGGTGTAGGGGTAGGAAAAATTACGAAGAATTTTCGCTATACATTGAGACAAATATTCGAGTAATAAATTATACTATATTATCTAGTAATCATAATGTATCACATCTCATTTGGGCAATGTTAGTATGACTTCCCACGCAGATATGTCCCAGGAATATTCTCGGCACATTCTCAGGACACTCTCGGAACGTTCTCGACATACTTAAATCAGATAGAAATTAAGGAAAACTGATGGAACTGTATTGGTAAAAGGAAACCTACCATAAACAATAATTCCTACTGACGGTTAGACGATTTGTATTTCCATAACCTCACTTTTGATCATGGTAGTCGGAATCCTTTTACAGTAACCGGAATTCCTCTCACGCGACGTGATTGGATTATCCGGTTATGGTTGCCGGATTCCTTCTACGGTTGCTGGATATTTTTTAGAGCGCGTGGAAAACTGAAAGCCTGAATCGATGATTGCGAGCCACACTGCAATTAGGAAGTGTAAAAAACTCGAAATATTACGTTATATATTACGTAAAGTTAAACGAAAACTGTAATTTTTCGTGAAAGTCACGTAAAATTGTATGAAGACAGTTATTTTATACACAAAATTAGTTGAAAACTGTAATTTTACATGAAAATTATATCAAATTATGTTAAGTCGCAACATTTTACGAAATATAAACTGTTTATGAGTTCGAACAAAAGAACTGTCGAATTCGA
>JABFPB010002056.1:0-21867 GCA_022817645.1 Ceratoteleas bidentatus
ATTCCTGATCAAAGCCATACGAGGCCCTTATGAAGTATTCCAATGAGGCATTGGTAACGGTTGGAATCGGTGTGGCCCTGGTGTGGTAAGCCCCTTCAGTGGCATGCCACATCAGGACCTCATCAGGAAAACTGATCAGGTCCTAACCAGGAAATTTTGATGCGGTTATGATATGGCAACCTGATCATGGCCTTATCAGGTTTTGGTTAGAATGCCACATCATAGGATGAGGCTAACCTGATCAGGGCCTCATCAGGTTATCAGTATCATAAGGCAAGCCACATCATAACCTGGTAGTGTGATATTCATATCACATTCACTCATACATATAATGTTCCAATAGCTCGGGGACAAGTCAGACAGTCTACAAAGTGAGCATCGACGGTTCAATTCTCGTCTCAGTTAAAAATTTTTTGGCATAACATGAGTTTGATAAGAATTCCTCATCATGCCCACATCAATTCCAACCGTTACATCGGTAGTCAGGGCCTGATATGGATGCCTGATGAGTTCCTGATCAGGTGATGTGGCATCCTGATCAGGCCCTGATCTCAGCATAATCACAACTTTTACTAGGGATAATTCGTCGCGATAGGAGGCAGGAGGCAAGATCGAGCTGGGAGGTGTGAAGTTCGAGTTGGGATTCGGCGAGAGGGAAATTCGTGTTGTTGATGAGAAAGTGACGATTAGCAACGATAGCTTTTCGATGAACGGATGGAGATATGGAAATCTGAATGGTACTCCGGAAGGATAAGATGTGATTTGAATGATGACAAAATGAACGAAGGTCGATCGAAAAGCGATCGGCTGATGTTTGCGGAGTGGCATTTTTACGGTGGTTTAATGATGGGGATTGCGATTATTTTTCGATCAGTGAGGCGTTACGTAAGATTTCTTACAGTAGATGTATGGAGTGTATGAAAAGTTGTCAATGTTTTTGTTCGTTTTTATAATGATTGTTTGGGTATATTAAGCTTGCTTGGGAAACATTATTCTGGAGAAGTAGTAATTAATTAGCAATGTCAACAAAATGAATTCGCGTTAGGCTAGCCGTGATTACAAAATATAATAGCTCTCTGACACTCTCAGAGTCAGAGAATGACTAATTGTACAATAAACGAACCAATTTTGCTGTCGTGGCGAAGTATGAGGGACGTCGGCAAATGGAAACCCGTTGCTTTCTTTTCGTGTAGCGGCGCAATGAAAAATGGGCATATCAGCAGGCGTGAAACAATCGGGTGAAATTGCCCGTGGGAAAAGTCGATCAATCTAATCAGACGATGCCTTTCGTAGTCGTTGCCGGTGGTCGATTTGCGCAGATTAAAATTCGCTGACTTTGTTCCTACCCAAAAAATTACTTCTTTTTATTGAAATAAACTGTGAGGACTTACTTAATTTAGTTGTTTTCATAAATTAATGATATTCTAAACATTTTTGATCGCATTCTAAATTAGATTCTATCATCAAATTACTGTTTTATATAACTGCTGAAATTTTTTCTGAATTTTTTCCCAAGATAATTTATAGTTTCATTGTAAGATAACAATTTTCAATTTTTCAATTATTTATCATTTAAAATGGTCAACGAACTGTCAAGAAAATGTTCCCCTCTATTTCTCGCTGCAAAATGAGCGTATCGCCTCGAATGACCAAAGCTCGCTGGCGAATTTTTTCGTCTAATTTTTTGTCGGTTCGCGTGGCCCGGTAACGAACCGCTCGTTGCATATTTTATGCCAGTCACTATCGACTCCGTCACGCGCGACGAGCCGGAAAGTGATAGTGCGACTCGCGTCCGAGAGAGCGACACTGCGCTCGGTTCGGGCCGCGAGCGAGGCTAAAGGACGAACGCCGATCGGCGGACTAATTGGATTGCGCATAGAAAGTCCGGCGAATAAGGATGAACGATTTAATTACCGGCTCTAACGGGCCTTTTCGCAGTTCGTTAATCTTTCACACGCGCGGATAACGCTTGTTTATGATTTGACGTGCGACCGGCTTTGCGATGCTGCGAGACAATGAGAGGCGGCGCACGGCGATTTTGTCAGGTGTTGTTTAGCGTTCGGTGCGCGCTGATTCTGGCAATTTAATGAGACGTTGTGACGACGGGTACATGCATTGTTTTCTCGATGGGAAATTTTTTAGGAAGTTTTCCGGGTCAATGATGTTGAGTCTATTTGGGTGATAAGTGCATCCATTACATAGGTTAAAGAGACACAAACAGTTTGATTGGAAGAAATTATGAACTAAAGGAAACCTTTAAAAAGTAAAAGGTATGGAAAATTGACATTTCATTGAAATGACTTTGAATTTCATATGTTTACAGCGGATCATTTTAGCTGACAATTTATAGACTTCCTTCACTTAAAAATAACTTTAATTAGGATATCCAATATTTATCGCCAATAAAAAGTAATCCAGTTCCCTTTAAATTCAACAAAACTAATAAAATCGTTCGCCGAAAACCCATTTCCCTTCAATTATTCGAGATATCAACTTTCACATACTCAAACGACAAAATATGGCCCGTTGAAACACATTCAATTTTCTCCAAATCGACCGACCGATGTATTAAAAACTTCGTGAAAAACTCCTCAATCTCTCTCTCTCTCTCTCTCTCTCCCTCTCTCTGGCTTCCGCCTCAGCAAAACTTTTCACTCAGAATCGGCTCTCCTGATAAAACAACGGCGTGTCTGCCTGTCGTAAAAGTCGGCGTCCGTCGTCTACCCTGAATTCGTGACCCGGACAGTGGCCGTCGATCGATCGGCCGAAATATTGTCGCGGAAAATCGCGCTGGCTGAAAAATCGTCCACGTTCATTTGCATTCGTATCGCAAATTTGTATCTGCGAGAAGGATGTCTCGGGCTTTCGCTTGTTCTAATTGCCGCGGCGCTACTTTTTCGCCGAGCCGTGTGTTGCGCGATTGAACGTTATTAGTTTTATCTGCGTCGCTCTTCGCGCTGTTCCCTTTTCCGACCGCGATAACCCGTATCGCATGGCGTTCCTATTTGCACGCTGTTCCCACGAGTCACAAATACCGCGCGCCGGTATCGGATGCAAACGGACTCGAACTGAAACGAAATCGGTCAGAGAAACTAGATAAGTGTGGCGGCGATGCCGGCAGACCGGTCGCCGATTCGTACACCTACGAGCGCGCAGTTTCGTCCTTTCGGCTTCGTTTCGTCGTACGTTTTCGTACACGAGGTCTACTTCGCGACCCAGCCGAGTCCGTGAATTACCGCTGCGCCGCCGAACTCGTAAACGTCGCTTTTCAGCTCGGCTTCGTAAATTACGCGAATTTATGACGCGCGCGGCGTACGCAATTTCACGTTCAATTAATTGAGGCGGCTAATGAAAGGGGCCTCCGCTCAGATCGGAGCACCCTGATCCGCGGGGAGTTTGGGGTTTAGTGTGGTTTTTGTTGATTAGATGGGGATGTTGAAATGGTTTTCTAACGGCCGGAGGGAGTCGATTTTATTGTTATAGGGGACAGTTTGAGAAAGATTTCCAAGTAGAGTTGAATATATCGACTTCTGAAAAGAATAACATCGTAACTTAAATGTCATTTTTTACTTTGTTCCTAAGATATTTTTTGACAGTTAAAACAAAATTTATAATAAATTGTCTATCACTTTTTAATTTTTATTGTTTTTTAATTTGAATTCTACACAAATTTATACTTTTTGAAGTAAAACCAATAACTTAATAAAGAAAACAGCAAGGAATATTATTATTTTAGAAACGTGTGAAAACTTATAGGTTACAAAGTAGAAAAGTGACATATGAGTTATGATAATATTCTTTTGGCGTGTCAAAATATGTGGCGGATGTGACGTATATATTTTGACGTGTCATAAATGTCGTTTTTAACAAAATCCGTTTGCTTTTTTGAAATTATCGAAAATCCTGAAAGTTTAAATTTGGGGAAAAATTGTCTAAGAAAACACAATTTAGAGAGCTGTTAAAGCAAATATCACGAATGTTAACTAAGAGAGTCGTATAAAGAAAAGAATAGACTGTAACACGAGACCGTAACATTCTTCATGAAGATTTATATTCTTAGAGTGTATAATTACAAGTACTGTCATTCACAACAAACAACCATCGATCAGTAGTGTAATTATTTGGAAGAAATGTACATTTCGAATTCAATTTGCGTTGCTTCATGTTTAATTGCAGGTCTAAAGGTACACATCAAATTATAAAAAATAACACCTGTTGTTTATAATAAGACGTGAATAATTAAGTTAATTACAAAATTGTGCCACGACAATATTACTCTCTTTCTAGGTCATTTCTTGCTAAATGTCCTTGTAGAAATTAATGAAAGAATATATAAACACAATGTCTCAAAGCTTCCCACATTCATGATTACACACTTTTAAAAATGATTCCAAACATTTCAAATTTTCCAAAATATTTTTTCATTCCAACAACCTTTTAATAACTTTTTCGGATTTCGTCAAACTATATTAAAAAACAAATAAACATTTCCCACATAATTATTCTCCTGACAAACATTTTTAATTAGTACCAATACCCAATTCCCCATGCTAACAACCGAACCCATCGATCTCTCCTAAAACGACAAATACTGAAATCAGATCCTCTCGTTCCCCCGAAAAAAAGTTGTACTCGTGTACTTCGCAGTATACTTTCGTCTCGTCGCGGGGCATTTACATATCAAAGTTTCGGCCTCGTGTGCCGTCGTCTCGTCGAACCATCCATCGCGAACCGGAAGAGCCATCGGAGTCGTGCATCTCTATGAAGAGCTTGATCTTTGTTCTCGTGATGTGGCGTACGTATCAGATGCTGGCTCGGGTTGACCCGTTTGGGATTGCCGGATGGCACCTCGACGGATAGGTCTTAATCTCTGAACACGCGGTAAATGTCGAAGTCGTTCGATCGCGTTCGACGCTTGACGTGCGAAAGAATCGGGGAGAAAGTCTCCTAGCCACGGGCAACCCTGAAAATCCGATTGCCATCGAAAGTAAAATCACTTTCAATTCAGCCGCCAATTTGCGCGACAAACAATGCGCCGATTTAGCGCGCGGATCGGTTCACCCGAACCGATCGCGCGAACCGGTTCGCCTGGACGTTAATTGGCGTAAATTAATTAGCTAATTGAGACTGGTCATGGGAAAAATGGCCGGCCGATTATAATTATCGCATTCCCGTGGCGCTTGACGAGTCGATCCGGGCGTTCCGCGCTCGCCGAGCGAATCAATTTGTACGGGAGAAATATCGCGAAACACTTTGCAGCGCGCAAAAAGGCACCGATCGAATCGCCGAACGTTCATAAAACAAGCCGCGATGCCACGGTTCGTTACCCCGACAAGTACAACGAGGCGGCGTCTCTGCGACTAGACGACGAGCATCGATAAATATTACATGATCGCATCACAGTTGACCGCCGCGAAGCTCGATTGGTCCGTCCGGGAAATCGACGAGAAGCGAGACTTTGTCAGCGAGGGGCTTCGTCTTTATCGCGCTGGCGAGACGAATTGATTACTTTGACTGTCGAAAGGGCAAAAATATTTTGTTTAGCTGAAGGATTCGTTGTGCAATTATCCGGTATTAGGTTTAACAAGAAGATGTCTACTTTAGACAATCAAAGAGATACGCTGGACGTTTCATAAAATTGAAACCATTTTTTTAGATATTAAGTAAGATTGAGGTTACAAAACATATGAAATATTATTTTAATATTATTCTATACCATTTTTGAATCTTGAAGACAATTGGGAAGAATGGATTTTCAGTTTTAGATAGCTACTCTTCTAGATTTTCTAGTCTGAGCAGGATATTGAATTTTGAGTCTGAGTTGGTTAAAAACATGTTGGGATCATCCAACAACATGAGATCATGCGAAGAGGTATTAATGAAAAAGAATTGCAAAAGTAGTTGATCTTTTGCAATTGCAGAAAAGATATGCAAAACTCTTCTTTACATGAATTGGACCACTTCAATCAATGAATTCGCAACCACTCTAAAGGAATTGAATGACTTCAAACTTTTCCATTGTCAACCCCTACCTGAAAAAAATACCCAACAAACATTCCACCTATATGTCTACGCTATTTCGACGGGAATGAATGACACAAAAATAAATGTAATCTAATTACAAGTCTCGGTAGAAATTTAAGCTGCATCTGATAGCATCTGATACAGCTCCGAATAAGGTGTGATTAGATCTGCGTGAAATTTCTACGAGGGGAAAAGTAACCAGCGATTCGGTCGCGTTCGTTTCGCCTCGCTCCCGGACGAATAAATTCGCATCGACGAAACCGTCCCACCCGAGAATCTCGCCGAAAAAACGCAGCGCCCGAATTCCCCACCGCAAAAGTTTCTCGCCGATTTCTAACCGCCTCGTAAATCGCGCTCCAATTACGCAAAAAGCGCGCGCCTCCGCCGATCGGCGATCGGCAGTGCACAATAAACTAAAAGTGCGCCCGCGTTTTTGCCGCGAGAAAGCGCCGCAAACATTTATCAATCGCAAAATTGACGTCGCTTTGCATCGGTTCGTTCGGGGCATCGCGGTTGAGGGCACGGCGTATCTGCTTATATCGCGGCGTAGAAAGTCCTCCGTTTTTCTCGTTTCTCCGCTCGTGGAATCCTCGATTCAAGAAGCTCTCGCGTCATGCGATGCACGTCGAAGGCCACGCGACCCGCTGCCTCCAGGACACGTTTGTCTGCCGACCGTTCCCCCGTCCCTCCCCGAACCCCGTGCGAAACTTCCTCTTCTTGTCCAACGTTCCTCCCATCCACTTCGATCCACTTGTTTCGTACGTTTCTCTTCGAGACATCGGGCTCCTGGGACGCGTCGCAGGAACTTTTTACAAATTTTGCAAATTTGAATTCCGCCATTTTGTTTTTTTGCAAGTCTGACCTCGGATTCGTACTCAGCCACCCCGAAAAGCTATAAATATCAAGTTTCATAAAAATCGAATAACTTTTTGAACTTTGTAAATCTGAATCCCGTCATTTTGGATCCGAGATTTTTTTGCAATTTTGACCTTGGTTGCGGACCCCAAAAACCTATAAGTATCAAGTTTTTAGGCAATTTTATTGAGGTTTTCATATCATGACCACATTTTCGGGATTTTGACCCACTGTGCGATGCATAGCGGAAAATCGGTTGCAGTTTATCGACGAAAATGCGGCTGATTAGGGAAACTAATGGCGGCAGTTTATCAAGCCGGAGTAGGCTAATCGGAATTGAAATAGAGACGGTAAGTGGTTACTTTGAGTGGCAGTGAAATGAGTGAGTTGCGACGTCGAGAGTGGAATGTTGGAGGTTGCGGGGTTTCGATTAGGGGTTTTGGGGTGGAGGGTTCGTTTGGAAAGGGTTTCAGGTGAATGGGAGTCTCGTGGGAGTTTGTTTTATTGACTCCGAGCTGTGAGGGAAAAGTCATAAACGTTTCTCCGCGGATAAAACAGCCATTAAAATTCTGTTTAAGGCGAGCGTTTGTTCCATTACAAAGTGTTACATACCAGACACTTGTCCCGCCAGTGCCCGGACCGATTAGGAAAACCAACTACTCCACTTTTATGAAGCCTTTCGTAAGTGCACGAGGCAATTACTGGGATCTTTATGGCAATGCTGAGTGATTTGGATTTCTTCGGGCAGCTTTTTTCCAGAGGTTCTTCGTCAAAACGAGAGAGGGTTTGGTGGAAAAAAGGTGTTGGTGGCATAGGAAAAAGCAAGGACAGATCCTAATGTCTTTCGAACCCAAAACAGGCTGACTTCTAAACAGAGTGTCTGTCGAATCGTTAAAGTCCATGAAGTTTCTCTTCTAATTTGCACTATGAAATGAACTATTGAGTTTTTTACCGACTTGGGGGAAGTAATAGATTGTAGAAAAATAAAAGAAAAGTAAATGTCAGAAAAAAGGACCTTTCAATAAAAAGTCGTTCTGTTGCATCGTGTCCTAGAAATCTTCCACTGTCCACTTCCTCACGAAATCAGCACCTACTCCGATCTCCAACCCCAAACCCACCAAACACTCAATCTTACCATCCAATTTCTCTGTCCGAATCACTGATTAATCATTCGCTTCAATTTGCGCCGCCTGATTCATTGTCGTGCGCGTGAATGGACTTCTTTATAATTAGAGTACTCTTCTGCCTCAACCGGGTTCATTACCGCACGACGTTATATCGGGATTATTGTTAAAACATCTTCATTAAATGCGGCAGGGCTTTCCCGTCCGGCGCGGCTCGAATAACCTTTACCGGGACAGCATGGCCTGGCGATCACGAGACATAAACATTTCTCGCGTCGGCCGATCCGAGCGCCGGATCGTGCAGGTAATTAAGTTGTTGCCAGGTGTGAGGCTAATTAGGCGAAAACGTGCGATACGCGTGGACACGTGATGCCCGGCACCTACGCGCGACCGACGAATTCCCGTAGGTGGCGCTGCTGATGATCGTGCGGATCGTCGCTGTGTGTCCGCACGACTGTGTATAGGCACTTATATATGTAATATACATATATAAATGCAAGTGTGGATGCGCGCCGGAGTCATTCGAATTCTCGTGGCAGCGCGCACTTTAACGAGATACAACTGCGTGTCAGCGGTATGTGCGGCGAATGTCCGAGTGGCGCCGCGCGCGTTTCACTCGGACGCATTTTGATCGGTGACAAACTCATTCGAAACAAGGTTTCGCACGACACTCGATATAAGGGTATCGCATCGAAAGTCAAGTTCAGAAGCGTGTTTGCTCGGTAACGTGTTCTTTACGCGCGGTTTTCTATTTTTACGGATCATTTAATAGAAATATCATCACCATTCGCAAGAACGGGAGGCTGCGGTAAAAAGAGGTTCGCGATGGTTAAGGGTATTGAGGAAAGGTTTTTCCGTACGGTAATTTCTTTTTTAATGATGTTATTAACTGGGTTACAGGTGTAATTAAGTTTGTTAACAGAGACAAAGGACAATTTCATTCACAAAACAGCGTGGGATTTTATAATTTAACCTCAAAATGACCACTTTTCGATACTGGCAGAAACATATTGCTCGCTGAAGAAATTAGCATGCGAATAGCAGAACGACGAGTGGAAAAAAGTTTCGAACCGTCGAAAGAATTGAAAGAATGCAATTGCGAAGGCTCAAAGACTCCTCGCCATTTATTGGCGAATTGTCTACGAAAACCGCGGATTCGTAAAAACCAGACTTGTTTTTCGTACCCACAAGAGTCTCGCCTATCGCCGCACAAAGTGCAATAACGAAGGCGAACACCACCGATGCCTCGAATCGCTGTGAAATGGAATATCGAGAATCGCCACTCGTATCTCGAATATCGCCGAAATAAAAAAGGAAAACAAAGACTCCGTCATTAGAGCGCAAAGCCTCGGCTCGCGCTGTCATTGGCCTCGGGCGTCGGCCTACGTAAAAGTACTAAACCCGGGACTTAATCACACGCGAACGCCCCGATACCCGACCGAACAATGCGACAAAAAGCCGCTCGTAAAATGCTCGTAATCTGATACTCACAACCGAAACCGACATTTACGTCTACGAATATTACGCGGCTGCCTACTGTGTGCCGCAGTCACTGTCATTAACTGCGGATTGCGCTTGCACGGTGGTCTATTCTACCTCGCATGGGTCTGTTTCAGTCTGGGCGTGGTCCTCAGTAGTCCTTCCGTCGACGTCTCGCTCGGTTTCCATTTTTCCCGCAGTCCTTCCTTCTTTGTCGATCGCCTTCCCCCCTCGCCCCGCCACTTCCTTAGGGTCTTCCGTGCGCGCTCCGTTAACCCAGTAGGACGAATCGTCATAATGATTATCATCTAGCCCACAAACATGCACGTATGACGCAATCCGCCGTTGCTCGTAACAAGCGTAACAAATGACCATGACTTTGCGATCGTATTCCACCCTATCGGTGATGTTACGTGTCGTTTTCTGCTCTATTGTTTCGAGCCGCCGATTCGCAAACTGGATTGGATCGCGATAACGTGTTTATTACGGGTGCGTCTTGATCCGCGAAATTGCTTGAACCGGACTTTCGCTGCGTTTTTCTTTTTGAGAGAAAGAAAGAAAATTGTGTCTGCATAAGGGTTCAAATAGGAAATAAATTGGTTTGAAAACTGTACTTCATGCAGATTCATCAGTTTTGCGAATTTATAATAACATCTTACTCTAAATCCATTGGTCATCTTACTCTAAATTCGTATGATGGATAATGTCATGCTTTGTTTTAGTCTTGAGTTGTTTTAGTCTAGAAATTATCCAACATGAAATATTTGGTTACAGCCTAGCAATAGATTGGTCATAGTCTGGTAGAAGTCAGACAGTTATAGACTGTCTGGCAATGAACTGGTCGCAGTTTAGTCAGACTGTGGTGATTTGGTATTTTTTTGGAGTAGTAGTAGAATGATCTGAGATTCGTCATATCCAAATAAAGTATTTCTCCTAGTGCAGTCTCAGACTTTAGGGATCTCTGTAGTAACTGCAGCAGAATTAACTACAGTGTTGGTAATTACGAAAAAACTTGCAGTAACCAAGTTCTCAGAGAAAGTAATACAAGATTCTGTAGTTAATATATAATAGACTACAGTAACTATAGTTACTATATTACTATATGAAAAGTAACTACAGTAACTATAGTAAATTGAATTTTCGTAGACGGTATACGACGGAAGACGCAGGATCTTTAAGTTAAGCAGCAGTGGAAGAAGTCAGTACTTGGTTGGATGGCCATTATATTACATTAACTGTAATTCGAACAGTTACTATGGGTAACTATAGGTAGAATTGCCCATAATAACTAATTTACTCTAAAACAATTATGTGGTTAACTTTGTAGTAACCACCAATAATTACTGGTAGTTGCGACAAGACTTTTCTTATAATTCCCTGTAGTATTTTTCGGTAAGAGATAGATCAACCGCTGGTTGATCATAGATCATCCATAAATTGATCACAACCCTAAGAAAAACAGACTGTAAAAAATGCAGTCTATTTTTCTGGGTGATTCAAACATCAACCTGGTCGCAATGCACGGGTAATCAAGTGATGAAACCGTCCGAAAACAGTCCTCGTTTCCTCACAGGTGTGATTCGTACACACTTTTTATCGTCGGATGACAAGCTTTGGCCCTGGGAACGCGTGTGTGGCGAAGAAACAGGAAGTCGTGTCAGCCACGTGGAAGAACCGATACCCTTCCGCCGATAAGGGTAACGAGCACGCGGAATCGACCTCACGAAGTGCCCATACTTAATAAATCACGTTTTCCCCAGACCGATAATCCATTCACGATCAGTGATACTCTGCCGATCGAGTATCTTCTCTAATATTTATTACGTTCCCGACGCGAGCATGAGTCCGGCACGGAGCTTTCGGACGGGCGAAATTCATTTTTCACGGCCGACGGGGTCGCTAATTAACGAGGTCGCCGGATGACGCTCGGGTAAAAGTCCGCCGGGCCGAAAAAAGGTCCAACAAATTTTTTCTCGCCTTTTGCGCCGTTCGTTCGCATCGCCCGGGCACACTTCGCGTTGCGCGCAGAAATACAAACTTATTAGCTTGTGACCCTTCGAACGCCGGTAACGACTAATGACAGGTTTCCACGGTTACGATTAACATTTCACGAGCGGGCGCGAGGTAACCTCGCATTTTCGAAATGGCATCCACGGGTCGCTCCGGGGTCGCCACGGTCAAATTGCTCACACGCGTGCCCGAACGCGTGCCCCCTACCCCACCCCGCGGCGACCCGGATGCAAGTTGTTCTCGCTCGTTTTGGTCCGCGAAAATTTCTTCAGTCTTCAGGGATCATTTTAATAACCGTCCGCGCGAGATCTGGGGACGATAATTTATTTGCAAGACGGACGCGGCCGAGTTTCGATCGCGTTTTAGACGATCCGGGGAATTGAGTCACGCCGGCTGCATTTCGGGTCACACCGGGCATGCAAATGATTTCATCAAGGCGCGCGCGAACGGCCGAGCTCGGAACGTAGAACGCGAAAGGTTAATGCGCAAAATACGAAGACCGTGGCGCTTGTCGGTTTTCGAAATTAACGACTGAGTGAAACTCGTGGAGAAATATCCTGTATCGTACAATTTTAACCCAGTTTTTTTTGAAGATGAAGGAGAATGCAAATTTTACTGGTATTAAAAAGGGGAGGTTTTGTTTTGTTTATAGTTTGTTGTTTACATACTGTTTGATTACAAACAAACTTCTGTTTACATACTTCATGAGTGTAAACAAACTTCTGTTTACATACTACATAAGTTTCAACAAACTTCTGTTGACATACTTAATGAGTGTAAACAAACTTCTGTTTACATACTTCGTGTATGTAAACAAACTTCTGTTTACATATTTCATGTATATAAACAGACGGTTGTTTACATACTATTTGCATGTAAATAGACGGCTGTTTACACACTTCGTGTATGTATACAGGCGGTTATTTATATGCTTTATGAATGTAAACAGTTACTTACGTAATTTATTTACATACTTCAGTCTTTTTTATTGTATCACACGAATGTTTTGAAAAAAAGAAGATAACAAATCGTAAAAAGATGCAAAGTCAACCTAAAAATCCTCAGTTGAACTCGCACAACCGATTTTTAACCGATAAGTATCGGGATTATTATGTAAGAAGATCGATTCCGGGAATCGCCAAAGTGTCATGTATAATTCAAGGTCCGGGGATACGTAAGAGTGAAAAATGTGTAGCGGCGAGTACAGTTACCTCACTATCGTCGTCGTGCTTCGATCGCGGTTCAAAGTTCACACCCGAGGACAAACCCGGCAGCGGAAGACAAAGAGGCGGTATATACGGGCTCGCTTTATCGTCTCGGCCGAGCAGCCGAGCGTACCTCCCCTGCACCTGCGAGTCGACGAACCACGCGCATTCAGGTGCACGCTCGCAACACGCGTCGATCTCGCGCGCACTTCACTCTGCCATTCTTTTCTTCTTCGATATTACGTAAATTCGCTACTGGTGCGTTTTAATTGAATCCAAGGCCACATTCATATCGTGATTCTAACCGAACAAAACAATCGTCGATCGAGCGGGGAAAATGTTATAAACGATCTTACGAGCATTGATGAACTTTGATTGATAAGGCTACCATTGTGCAAAACAATGTACACTGACATTGAATCCGAATGAAAATGTCGGACAATGCCAAATGTGATGTACTTTGTAAACATTTTCTTTCCTTTCTCGCCGTTCATCAAACAATGGAAATCACTAGACATGCGATTTTCATGAGTTTGAGGTCAAAAGTACACGTCTTCGTTCAGATCCTCGACTCGCAACCGCTTAACCAGCGACATCTGTCAAAGCGACGGCCAACCATTTAGCCCTTCTCCCGAGAAGAGCCACTGATTAATTACTCGAATTACCGTCGTTTTTCTAATAAAGGCAGACACTGACCTCCAGTTTCTAAACCCCGAATGGCTTTCAAACGAGAAATTTCGTCGGCGCGTTCACTGCACGAAAATTTGTCATATTTAACGAACTGCCTTGAATGCGCCGTAAGTTGGTCAGCGCTGGTGTATTGCCGTTTAGCCTTAAAAATAATTGCGCTGAGCTGAACAGGCAAGCCACGATCGGTAGGCATTAAGGGGAATAAAGCTAACAAGTGAATACCACTTCACAACCAGGAGTCCGAGACCCGCGGCGATGATAAATCTCAGATCTCTGGTACGGCACTGACGAGAAAATCGGAGCTCCACATTAATTTCACTTTTTCTTGGTTTTCCCCTGGACTAGAGAAATGATTAAAAATGTCTTTGAACTGAAGATACAAGCAATCATTGTATTCATCCTCACCTTCGCGAAGGCAAATGTTATCTCACACCTTCGTTTGCGCGATGAGAAAAAGCCATAAACCATCGCGCTGCAAATGACAGGAATTCCGTTTGATCATTGGGACGTTCGCCGACGTATCAGCGCCACGATAACGTGGCGGTGTTGCAACAGCGATTAACATTTCACGCGGCCGATTGTTCGAGTCAAAAACCCCATAAACAAACGTGGCCAGTAATTTGCACAAGTTATAATTCGATCGGAATAATCGGGAATAAAGAGTCGCGGGATCCCTCGCGCGCGAAAAGTCCTTATTACCGCGGCCCTAATCCCCTGTTATCCGTTCGTAATTTAGCCCGACTTTTTTTCCCGAATCAATTTATAACGTGTAACGTAACGATCGGATTTTATCTGTATTTAAGCACGATACGCAGTTATTATCTGTCGTATAAACGAGTTTCTGCCGGCGAGACTGCATCGCGACTAATCAAGCGGATAATCGTGATGCGCCCGACTAAGAAGTCGATGAAGTACCCACGCGTATCGTAGTACTGTTTATGCAAGCTCCCGACACGCGGATTTGTTACCGGGGAAATTACGTAACGATCCGGTGTTCCTTTACGCGCCTTATTTCTCATTTTATTTAAACGCGTTGCGGTTACTGCGGCTGTTACGGTTATTTTCGGTTAACAACCCGAGCCAAAAATGGACGGAACATTGTTATCGAAGTTCTGCGAAATGGAGCCAGAGACTCGTTAAGCATGCAAATCTTAATTACACCGATACAAGCGACGAAACGAAATCGGAGGAGTTGATGGCAAACTTCAAACGAGACCTTTCCGGGAGGTCGAAGATTCTAACGAAGCAGATTGATTTTTCTGGCGGTTTATGCTTCGTCGATTTCCACATTAGGAAAAGGAATGGGTAATGATAGGTGAGCGTTTCTGGGGACTAATTGAATCTAGAATTTCAACTGAGAATATTTTTCTGTATTTCTCTGAGTTAAAAAATGTAATAAAAAGGCCACACTTGGAGTAAGTTGGAGCTTTCAAGGTTTTGCGAGATTGGGCATCATCTGAGCGAAAGAACAGAAAAGCATATAATCTGTTGTATACACACACCTCGGCCATAATTAAAACAACTGGAGCCGTTACGGACTTCCTCTTTTGCACTTCTTAATCGGGATTTCCACGTTGCTCCACAATAAAACGCGTTACCACTGATTTATGCAGTCGGCTGAATATGATTCATCGAAGCACGAGGCGTTGGAGCGGATTTGTCAGCCGACGAATGTTCGGTTCGACGAATATCGCTTAGCGGCTGCCTTAAGGCAAAATGAAGCTGTGACGGGGATGAGCATTAATTGCATGCGTCAAACTAGAACTGCGGAATTCCCGGGTCTCGCAGCCAACTGGTCGCGACGCGAGAATTCGACGTGGAATTCGTGTACTTGTCGGTGCAGCATAATCCTTAGTAGTGATCGTACAATTAATCGGCTGAGTGGGTAATGTACAACATTGGTAGAGAGTCGTGACTGATTTACACAAACGAAACTGTTGTAAAAATTGCTTAAAAAGTGAATACAAATAAAAAAGTAATGAATAAAATAAACGAAAATAAAATTAAAGTAAATTAAAAAAATTAATTTAAATAAAATAAAATAAATTATAATAAAACTAATTAAAATAAAATGAAATACAATAAATTAAATAAAATAAATTAAAATAAGACTAATTAAAATAAAATGAAATAAATTATTGTAAACTTTCACTTTGTTTAAAACTTTATTATTTTTTCATTCGTCAAATTAAAAAAATTACATTAGAAAATGCAAGAAAATAATGCCTCCTCTTATATTGTACATACTAATAGTATTTAAAACTCGATTTTATTTATCATTTGAAGTGTAAAAAATAAGATTCAACATTATTTTTACACAATCAATTGTTAAAAATACACATTCTATTCATGAATTTATACAATATTTCTGTTTAGATTCATGAAGCATTAATGCATTCGTATTGTTAGTTACACGTCGAGGAAAGTAAACCTGATTGCCCATCCGGCAGATGACCAATGTCTTATTAGTTCTACCTTATTACTTATATTCTAATGAGCGCTTGACATTCGCGCACGTGATTGCGACGCGTGCATCAGTTGGGCTCGTTAAATTCGCTGCGGCCAGGTCGTTCGTTTTTGCGCTTTTAAATAACACGTTGCGCGCGGCTTCTCGAATAAATAAAGTAGTTTTTAAGTGCACCTTCCGCTGGCATTGCGCTGATTTGACTGCTCCGACTGCTAATTGACACGTTGCACGTGCGTTTAACTGTATTTTGACGTTTACTGCGTTTTTTTGGTTATCTTGTTATCAAGACAAGCGTGTTAAACCGTGTACTGTTAGAATCCAATTCCTACAAATAAAGTCTCTAATCAACGTCAATCATTTTTCTGTTCCAGGTGAGTTTAGGAGTATGACAGTTCAGTTACAATAAACTACGAAGCATCTCATCTCCAAGGTGAAGTCAGTTTTTTTTATCTGAAAAAATAGTTAGGTCCAATTTTTTCATTAAAATTATCTAATATATCAATAAAATAACTTCAAAATAAATAATAAATTAACTTAAAATAAAAAAGTAACTTTTTTGTCATCACTATTACATCGTAGTGGAACAATTTTTTAAAGTAAACTATTGTTTGTCGAACCATTTCCCCATCAAACATTTTCCATTATTTTTCACATTTATTTCCAATCACAGGAAGAGTGAATTGAGGGTAAAATTCCCCTCAATCAAATAACGAGCTTCCTCATTGCACGATTCAGATGCGATGATTTCAAGCTGAAATAATTCATTCCACATTACTCGTTCGCAACGCATGCTCTGCAATTATCTAAATGCAAAATTTAGGCGCGATGTGATTGCAGCGTTAGTAATAGTGCGAAGTGCTCCGACGACCGGCAGCGGTTCGTATCTCGAACGGGCGATAACTCTGCAAATGCGTGGTCTGGGTCAGATAACGATGCACTCGCGTCGCTTCGGCGTATTCGAGGGTACGAGTGATTATTGAGAAATCGCGGCGGTCATTAATCCGGGAGGTCAGCTCGCCATTATTGTATGTACATCCGCCGGCTTAATGCAATTCTAATAGATTCGTTGCTTGCCGTTCGATCAAGATTCACTTTTCGACGCGGAAAACGCGCGAACGGTTTCTCGAGAGTCGGGGAGTCCGTTAATTAACATAGACGCGGTTAAATAGTGCGCGTCAAATTTTTATCAGACGTTGAAATGGGCGCACGTCTGATTTATGGCAAAGTCGGGTAAAATCGGCAATCGTGTTTTTGTTTGTGTCGACAAATTGCTCGGGTTAATGCGCAACACGAGGGCAAAGGTGGTTTGCCTTCTGCAATTAATTTTTTTTTAATAAATTCATTGTTTTGCAAAATGGACACATTTTATCAGAAAAAATCACCATTTTTTCTAAAAACACTTGTTTTTGCACGTGTTTATATTTGGATGCATTTACACCGTGAAATTGAGATTGTTTTTGCACTTAAAACCTCTACACATCCTCAAATTTTACAGCAATATGATGAATTTGTTTGCATAAACGATTTTAGTCAGGTGCATTTATTACAGGTGCATCCTTGCAAAAATAGTAACAAAATGCCGATACTGGTAACTACCAGTGGCACCAGTGGTGGGTCAGTTGTATTCTTCCCACTGGGTACAGCTCAATTTAATAGTTACTCTGATTATATTTTATAGCTAATGCCTACATTACTCATTTAAGAGTATTATAGCAGTCAAATTAGCAACTAAATAGTAAAATATTTAAAAATTCAGACAAATCGGCCAAAATTGTAGGAAACTTCATCAATTCGATTTTTCGTGTCTCATTAAGTTCACTTGTTCATTTTTTTTATTTGTTTATCAAGGTAAAATGCAGCATTAGTAACAATTTGACCCAAGCCATACTGTTTCTGTCACTGTCTAACACATTGTGAGCAGTTGCGAATTGCTCATTTATATTGGAATATTTCTTTTATTTTTTCCGCAACAATATTTTTTTCTGTACAGTATCGTATTCTACAAAGCTTTCTCTATATTATATCAGTTTTTCGATAATATCTTAATACTTTGTGTGGTATATCTTTTTAATCATAGTAGCCAACAACCTACCCTACTCCATAAGAGCGTATGGTACAGTAGTTGCTTACAAGTCATACTTTGAAGTCATTTTTCTTGAAAATTAGACCCGTAAGCCTTGATTTTAGTCATTTTTCTTGAAAATTAGACCCGTAAGCCCTGATTTTTATTACAGTTTCGGTAAGCTTATGATTGAAACAATTCATGTTAAATAAAATTAACAAATTCTTTAATAGTTGACTTTTTGCTAAACATCCTTAATGATTTGAAATTCTAAATTTTTCCACCAGTGCGAAAACCGTAAAACCACCGACAGTCGCCTCTCCACGATAAATCATCCGAAACTACTTTCTGCCGCTTTTTGGAAACGGCGCGCCCCTTCCCTCCTCCCTCCTCGCGCAAGAACCGTTTCGTCGCTTTAATCTTGATTAACACCGCCGACTCGCGGTTCCAGCGCCGTCCATAAATAATCGCAGTGCGCGAATGAATTTATCCGAATCCTCCGCGGCGCCGGACCGGTGATTTAGAGCGCGTGCGCGGACGCGCGACTGCGTTTTCGGACGCCTGTAATCTCAGGGACAATGACAGGCGTGTTTCAAGAGTATCAGGCACGGAAGAGAAATCTCGCGCGCCTCTGTAAATTGTGCTTTTCGCGCGAAACGATTAATCAGAGATTCGAACCGGTCACTGCTTTCACATGCGTGTGGCGTTCGTGTGGATTTTGCGCGTGTGCGCGCGCATGCCATATTCGCCCAGGTTCGTCGCGTGGCCGCAAAGTCACGAGTCGCGTTTTTTTCCGCAGGCAAATTACGGTCTTTCCCAACCGGGTAAACCGTGGCTCGATCCAGACGAGAAGAGTGGCTCCACCGAGACTCGTTTGTATGCGGACTTGACAAATACAGCGCGGCCGCATCAAAAAGTACCGTTTATCCCACGAAAACGCTCGCGAAATTGATACATTGTGCAATGTAGAGGCGGCTCGCGTCCGCACGGACGCGATCCACCGCAGACGCGCGAAATTAATGATCCGCGCGAACAATTTGCGGAATGATCGTGTGCTGCGAGCAATTTTTTCTAGGCGCAGTACCGACGCGCGGTTACGTAACCGCGGCGTGTTGCTAAATGTCCCGGTTGGGATGGTTTCGCGATTGGATGCGATTCTGAATAGTCTGGAAGTTGTAGCGATGACTTATGTATGAAAAAGAAACTGAAAACAAGTGCATGGGTGGAATAACAATCGAAATGAGACCTTTTGTGATTTTGATCGATGACACTAGTCAGAAAACTGTTTAACTCTAAAAATAAAAAATATGTTTTATTTGACGGTTTTTCATTTTTGGTGTCTTTTTAAATTGTTTTAGGAGGATCTAAAGTGTCTAAAAGATTATTCAAATATTTTGGGTAATTTGGAAAATGACCAAAATTTGTCTGTTAATAAATGAAAATGTGTTAGCTTTATGTGTCGTTGCGTTTGGTATGCTGCTTTTTTTGCACTGCAGTGATTTCGGCAAGAATATGTGAAAATTAATAAAATAGGTTTTTCTATACTAGTTGACGGAAATAAATATTTATGATAAACTGTCAATATTATTTTTAGAAAATACTAATGCGGTAGTTAGAAAAGTTAAGAAGTGCAGATATTTAGTAAGATTATTACTACAGGATTTCTTGAATGACACAAATATTCATCTCTTAATCAGTATATAATTATGCTTAAATTTGTTTGTTGCAACTGAGTTTATTTAGAAACGCTTTTATATTAGCAAAGCTTAAAACTATGCAATAATTTAACATCACTGAGTAGAAATTCCTTTACACTTTAAATAATACAAAAGATTAATCAGAAATATAACTAGACATAGACAAATGTTTTGTGAAAACTCATAAACGTTTTCTTAATTTACATAAATTTCTCGTTGAATTACCTGAGTGAGTCGGAAACGTGTGAGGATTAGAGAACTTTACGAGTTCCAATGAAACATTTTTCTTCGTATGAACATTTAAGCGTCTTTCAAAATGACATTTAACATTATTTATGTATTTATCATAAGTTACCTTTTCTTCGCACCCATTAAACGTATCCTTACTTATCGATTTGCACTTAACGATATTTAGAAAAAATATTTTCTACTGAGCACTTTTCCAATATCCCATACTGTACCCTTAAAATCATATAAAATTCTCCAAAATGATAAATTGAAGATTTACTTCAAATTTTATCTATATATCTATACAATTTACCACGATAAAATTAACACAACAAAATCACGTCTAAACATTCCCAATCACCTCTTCTACTACTTCACCTAAAAAGACAAGCTTCCTTTTTCAATCCAACAAATTCCCCTAAAAGTCCCTAAACCAATAATTTATTCACGACCAAATATCTCAAATTTCTTCTGCAAACAATAAATCCTAAAGCCATCGTTTCATTCAATAACCCGTTCTTGAAATTGAAACTCGGTGGCGGATCGTCGACTCGGCCGGTAAGTGTTATAAACGCGGTTGAAAGCGATCGGGAATAACTCTCGGGCATCTGCCCCGTCGGCGGAATATTTTACGGCCGCGAAGTCACAGACGGCATCGGGGTTAAAGACATTCCGTTAGAGGAAGTGCGACGCGAGCGCGCGTTTACGGCGCTAAGAACTGCGGTATATTTGTGCGCATACGTGTACAGGGTTACAGGCATAAGCCTTCGAATCCTTAACCTCGTGAGATCCTTCCGGTTCTTGTGGCACAGCCACCCACGTGCAACGCTCGATCTGACTGCAACGCGTCGCTACGAACACCGATCCTTTTTATCCCAAACGAGGGATTCAGCGCTCTCGCTTTCTCTCTCTGGCGCGCGACGCCAAACGAGGTAAATCCTCGCGCAGTCACGCTGCCGCAGTCGTATATATTCTTTTCATTGTGCGCGTACATGTGACTCTTGTATGCCGTAGCCCCACGTGTGGTCTTTTGTAATTTTCTTTACTGGTGCAGGACGAGCGACACTGAAGATTCTTGAGAATGTTGCGCCGCGACAAAAATCGCGACGACCGATGTCGCGCGGAATACTCCCGTGGCTACGCCAATAACGGCCGCGGTAATGACGGAGGCCAACAGTTCGGGGGCCGTCAATGGGTGGACGTTGAGGAAGTCATTTAAATAGAGAAAAAGAGAAGTTGGTTAAAGCTGGTTTGTTCTGATAAGACTTAGTGAAATATTTTATAGAGGTGAAGAATATGGTGCATACCCTTCAAAAAAAGATGATAAGAGAAGAACAGAAAAGAATTTAACAAAATAAAGAGAATTCATTTTTGGGAAAGATTCAAGATTCATTTTACATGGGGAGAAAAAATGTAATTGAAATTCCACTGCATTTTAAACAGTGGAAATGTATTATCAATTTGCAGTTATATCTTACATCACCAGATTTAAGAATTAAGCCTCAGGAATTCATTTGTTTAAACCAGAATTCATTCCTAGCAAAGAATTCAGATTCAGTATTTTAACGACCCAAAAGAATTCAGTTCAAATTTTTCATATTCAAACTCATAAGAAACAGATTTATACTTATACAATCAAATCTAAACTGGTTCTAAATATAATGCAAGTTTGGTATGTCGAAGTTGGAACACGATTTTGAAAATTCAATATTTCAGAACGCACACGTACAATTGACAACAAACTAAAAACAAAAAACTTCAAAAACCCATAAAATAATTTTTGGATTAATTTTTTTCTATGAATTAAAGATCCAGAAATTAACTTATCTTTAATGATCATTCCAGTTAGTCAAAAATCAACTAAACATCTCAATTCAACACAATCAATTAAACTAACTTTCGTTTGAAAAAAAATACTCTAAACAATGCTGCACTGTTAAAAATGTCCATAAAATTAATGCACTTTTAATGCAAGTACTGGAAGTTCATTTCAGGCACGTGACTTAAATTTACTGTACAAAATACT
>JABFPB010002057.1:0-21867 GCA_022817645.1 Ceratoteleas bidentatus
ACAACTCCTTTTTTAAAATGCATTCTCTTGCTTTATCATATGAAACAATTTGGATAACTTTGTATAATTAATTTACTTTTACTTTTGAATTTAAACAAGTACTTTAAAGTTCAAAACTTTATTCTATCCGCTGAATCTGCTGATCGATTGGTATGATTGGTATTACAGTATTTTTTACTTTTGAATAAACATGAATTAATATTTCAAAATATTAAAATATTTCATGCAGCAGATACTTTAATTAAGCTTTTCATCTTTCTCATAAAAAGACATTATTTAATGTTAATAATATTTGAAATATGTTCTTTGATTTCAATTGGTAATTGAAATGAATTGATTTATACCCATCTCAAACACAAGTTTGAGAAGGTATTAATTAATTCAATCTGGTTTGATTGATAAAATAGTTGGATGAATTCCTATTTATGCATCCAACTTCAGTTTTGTTTGAATGGTGATTTAACTGAAAATAGGTAAAATTGAAAAAAAACAATTCTTGTTTGTCTGAATTCATGTAGCAAAATTAAACAAAAACAAATTCTTTATGAAAATACTTAAACTTATCGTTGAAAAATGCGTTGAAAATCCCAGTATCTGGAATCTTTCCACCGAATTATTCATTACTCACCAATTCATTCCTATTCCTTTCTAACCAATTTTTTATCCGGCCTCCTTCCCTTCAGAAAATATTTGATAGAAACGAATAAAAAAAGGACTATTAAATAATAAATTCAGTGACAAGATTCCGAATTCGTAATTTGAATTTGAATTCCATTCTATTCCGTTCTGTTCCGCTGATTTATCCATGTTATCAAGTACCAATTTTAATTTCTTCATAAAGAATTCGATTATGTTCAATTCCATAATATCGATTCAAACTGACAAAACGAATTCTTTTCTATTCTTCCCTATTACAGTTAGATTGACATTTTGTACAATTTTCTTTGCCAATTCTAAAGAATGCTGAATTTGGCTAAAATTCCAATTCTTTTCCATTCATTTCTATCCAACATTTTTTACAGGATTTTCCAAACTCCAGTAACTCAAACCTAATCATAATCTTCTTTCCTTTTCAGAGTGCCCTCAAAAACAAACTCAACAGCATGCAGCTGAAGCTCCCCTGGCTGGAGCGACTAGACCTGATAAGCGCCCCTGCACCCTTAGCTCCAGAACTGGCTCTGCAAATGCAGGAGCAGGAACTGCGCAGATCCAAGCAGCTCAAAGGCAACAAAAAACTGCCGCAGTTCGACCCAAGCGAGGATCCCGTCCTCAACGACTTTCGCCGAGAAACCATGTTCCATCGGCAAGCCCAGGGTGCCGTCATGGAAGGCATCGCTCGGCTCAAGAAACTCAATGTCACCGCGATCATCCGCCCGGACGACTATTTCGCGGAAATGGCCAAATCCGACGAACACATGCAGAAGGTGCGTGAGAGACTGGTGCAGAAGCAGCAGGAGGCTCAGAGGTCCGAGAAAGTTCGGCAGTTGCGAGCTCAGCGCAAAGTGGGCAAACAGATGCAAATCGAGGCGACCTTGAAGAAGCACGCGGAGAAGAGGAAAATGCTGCAGGAGATGCAGAAGTACCGGAAGGGCAAGAGGGCGGATTTGGACTTTTTGGACGACAAGAAATCTGCTAAGGGTCAGGGTAACAAGGTCCCGGGGAAGATGCAGCAGCAGGGGAATAAGAGACCTGTGAACAAGAGGTCGCTGATGAAGAACCAGAAGTTTGGTTTTGGGGGGAAGAAGCGGGGAATGAAGCAGAATACGAGGGACAGTGCTGCAGATGTGTCGGAGTACAAGAGACCTGGAAAACCAGGGGGAAAGAGGAGGGATAATGCTGCGGCGAAGAGACCGGGGAAGAACAGGAGGGTGCAGATGAAATCGAAGAATAAGAGGAAGTGAGGGGAGGTGGATAGGAGATGATGATGATGTGTAAATAAAGATGGTTGGTTTACATTTGTAAAGGATGTGGTTGGTTTTTTGCCCCATTTGGATAGTTTGTATTGAGTAATTCGAAAGGAAAAGGAGTTAGGAAAAATGATACTTTCTACAAAAATGATAATTTGATATTTCTTGAAATTACAATTTTTGCGACATTGAAGAGCTAATTAACATTTTACAGATTCAACAAAAGATAGATTGAGAATCTTTTTTGTTATAATAATTCAGAAAAAAGGACAAACTCGTTCTGGTTATCAATGTCCATGTTTTCTTTAGGCGCATTTTGAAAAATGTATAATTTAATTTTGATAATGTCAGTAATTCTGTAATGTCAGTAATCACTCTTCCGGCAAAAGGTTCCTTAATTACACGAAAGAAATGTCGATTAGATCAAATGTTCATCTAATAATACTGTATAGTTTGAGAAAAAAAATTACGAGGAATAATTTCCTAATATTTGGTTGGTTTTCAGTTATCGTAAGAGCTGGTTTACAGTTCTTATGAAGATTTTATACCTTACTTTTTTAGTGGTACTGGGGAAGTTTTATATTTTAGAAAATGATCTGGTATTTTTTTCCTTTACTCAATGGTATTTCCGTAGCATTTTTGTATGATTTAAGATTTCAGTTGGAAACTTAATAGATATGACTAAATTGCTAATGTTTTACAGTCGAACCCCGCGAAACGCATGAACTCGCCATTTGCACGAGAATTGACTCGCGAAACGCACGGCTTCCGGCGTAAGGTGAAGACGCGGGAAATTCAAATAAGCGTGAAGTAAATTTATTGTTATTTACATTAAATTTTTTATGTTTAATGTTAATTATACTAAAAAAATTGTATTCATTAGCAATTCAATTTATTTATTCAAAATCCTCATTATTTAAATTAATTAAGGTTAGAAAACATTCGATTTTTTAAAAAAAATTTTTGTAATCAGTTTTTAATCGGATTTTTTACATTTAAATAATATTTTTGTTATTTTTCATCATAAAATTTAATAGCTTTTAAACGATAAAACAATAAAATGTAAACAATAAAATTTACAATACTTTTAATTTGCTTTCTTAATTATAATTTCTTGCATACAAAACATAAAATGATACCATTTGAGACAAATTACAATGAATAATGAACAATAAATGTTAATAAAATAAAAACACTGTTAATATTATACACATTTAGTACATTTTCGACGTCGAATGTCTACACTGTGAATGCGCGCGGGTCGCTGTCGACTCTACAGCGACACGCGCATGCGCTACCGCCATATTAGTCACTGCGAAGTTTCCGGTCCCGAACTCGTGCGTTTCGCGGGTTTCGAGTGTATTTCAAACATTTTCAAAAATACAGACAGTAAAATGCAAAAGTAATGCCAAACTATCGAACCTCTTTCAATAAATTTTGTCGAATGTTGCATAAACAATTTATGTAAATTATTTAAATAAAATATAAAATATTTTATTTAACACACAAACTGCAAATAAAGTTATATCAATGTGATATTTTGTGCTATTTACAGATTTATGTAAGTGTAAGTGAGTCAGTTATAAATAATGTATGTAAGTTCAAAAGTATCTTTATGTTAATAATTTCTATTGCTCATCCCCACTACCTAAATGTTGTCCCCCTATTGTTGGAGTACAATGAGCAGAAATAAAGTGGCGAGCGTGGCTGTCAGTAACAGTCAGAATGGACGCGGTGATCCCGGCTTAACCTCAAAATTATAAACATGATCGCGAAAGAATTGTACAGCCTCTCTGCGGCTCCGATAGTAAATACGTTGTTTTCTGCACAATGGTCGGAAGATGATCAAATATCAGTCGTCACAGAAGTGGGAGTGCATACATTCGTAAGTAACTTGAGCTGTTTACTACTTTCTGTTTGTAAACATAACCAGTGAATGACAGTGTGACGTTTTAAAAACGGCCAAGCAATGATTTTGATGTTTTAATTTACTTTTTAATCAACAAAACTACATTTTTAACACGAAAATGGTCGCGCACCGGTCTTTTCCCCGCCCTTTTTAGTTTTTCGTATTTCTGGCCCACTTCTCTTATCAACTGGCACGCCGGTTGAAAAGACTGATACGTTTTTTGAATGCGTTTTTAAGCATAAAAAATGCACCGAATTCAGTGTTCAACTGCGGCATAGTGTTGTGAAAAATATATAAATTTCAAAATTAATTTACGTCAGTTCAATATATATGTTCATAAGAGAAGTCGGCAAAAAATAGGAAACACTAAAAAGGGCAGGGAAAAGACCGGTGCAACCACCAGCATCAGTCAAATGCGCCAATGCTTTTTAATATTATATGGCATTTTGGATTAAGAGTGAAAAGTGATAAAATTTGTTATTTACAGTATTCTTATTACTTCACAAATATGATGTAATAAAAATAAGTTGTATTATTTAATAAAAAATGATTGTTAATGTGATGCAAATGTGATGTATATTAGTTCAAAAATACTGTTACTGGTTAATAGAGATAATTACTTTAAAACAACTTTTTTATCTGATTCCTGACTTTTTTATACATAAACAATATCTGTATGTATTGTACATATTTCTTTCACGACTTTACACGCCAATAATGAATGCCGTCGAAAGGACCGACGGGCGACCTCTGAATTTTATCTGCTATTAGGGTATTAACAGTATATGCACCTGTGATTTTGTGAACAATTATTATTATATGTGTATCAGATAATAATATATACAATCAATACAATATATTTAACATTATATAAACATTATTAATTTGGCAGATTTTTTTGTTTGTCAATGTCCTCCTTTGTAGTTTCAGAAAGTGGGCAACCGTACATCATATATCCTGATCCCTACTGACAAAATTTAATATTAAATATGAAATCTAAATGAAAATTAATATTAGATTTAATAATATAGATTTAATTTTTGTATATACCCAGTGGGATTCAATTAATATCGATGGCTGGGTGGAAGAAGGTACCATTTCAGAAAGTGCAATTTTGGGCCATTTAAAATGCATGGGCCAAAATGGCATCTTCTAAAACAGCACCTTCTTCAAGTGCTTTCTGAAACGGCACTATCTACTACCCAGACATCGATATACAATTTAATATTACATTTAACATGAAAAATAATGTCAGATTTAATATGAATTTTAATGTGAAATTTAACATGAAATTTATTATGAAAAATAACATTAGATTTAATAATAATTTATACCTTCCGGGATTAATATTACATATACCTATCGGGATTTTATTGATCGAGTATGAAATTTAATATGAAATTTAAAAAGAAAAAACATGACATTCATAGAATCCCAATGGGTACATACAAAAATTCATATTAAATTTAATATTACTTTCCATATTAGATTTTATGTTAAATAGATGCTCATTTTTGTAAATTAAATTTTCATTTTAAATTTAATATTAAATTTAATATTATTTCTAATATTAAGAGGATAGACCACCTTGAAAAAATGAAAAAAAAATGTTTTTATTTGTTGCTTAAAATGTTCCTTGGTATGTGTACTTTACTTAAATATTCATTCCAACACCGCCGGAAACTTCTTTACCAGTCACCGGCCGTTTTCCCAAAAAATGTCCTTGCGAGCTGAGCGACGGTTTGAGTGTGCTCAGCATTGAACTTCTTTATCGATATAGCCAGTGACACATATCGCTGGCAATACCGTATAAACACAAAGATTATCTCGACAACAATGTAGAGGGACAATTGTATGGAGCTGGAATATTAGATTAAAAGTATAAATTATTTATATACAGTTGCACATAACAAAACCGTAACAAAACTCGTTTTTCTGGAAATGGGATTTTTTAAATAAGCGATATGAATATTTTCAGCAATTTATATCGGATTTTGATGCAATGTTTTTGTCGCTGCTCAGAAATTAATTTCTCAAAGAAATATGTAGCCGTTTCTCGATATTTTAAAAAATGGTTTTTAAGTGCAAGAATTTAACGTTAAAAAACGAATTTTTTCAGAAGGCTGGGTGGAAGAAGGCCATTTCTTCACAAAACAACATTTCTTAAAATCCTTACATATTTGTTTAGAAAATACATAATGTGAAGATTAAGGCCTCCATTTTATTTTTGTTCCAAGATGAGTCAGAGGATTAATATTCATATCGCCGATTTCCTCGCGCCGGAAAAGAACGTTCGCTCGATCTTCTACAGCGGCTACTGTAGATTCGCGCGAAAAAAAAATGTTAATAATATTGAATAATCATACATCGAAACCGTATAGAAAGGTTTTCCATTCCTTTGTCTTTACTTACCGAAAAAAATCCCAAATTTTCTGTTTTTTAGCACGGTCAAGGTGGTCCTCCTTAAATCTGACATATATTTTTGTTTAGATGGGATAAATACTATTAGGATAATTCTTATAAGTATTTTTCAACAGGGATGACTGAGAATAATGTAAAAGTGAAAATAATATTGAATTTTATTTATTTTTAAATTGGGAATTGACAACTCATAATTAATTAGATCGATTATATTTACTGCTGATATTTATTATTATTGTCTTAATATTGTTAAATTAATATAAAATTACAATATAAAATAATAATATGATATTAAAAATCTGAAAATATTTTTGAAGTCAATAACTTTTTTGTATGCAGTTTTTGACTAGCCTATTTATGAACATTCTACAAAAATTCTAGTCTTGCCAAATGTTTATAACTTTTCTCAAACTTCACTTCTGTGAGGCCAGTAAAATAAAATCAGTAATTATTAAATATTTGTGTAATTTAAATTGTATTTTATTTATGGTATGTCAATTTATTTAAATACGTTCACGTTGAACAATAATTTGTTAAAAATACTCTTTTGCCCTAAAGTAGTGTGAAATATTAGTCCGGTACTCTATCAAAGACATTTAATCTTCATAGCCTCTTTTACTTCAATATGGCCCCAAAACATCCACCTCTAATCGAAGCTTTTCAAACCATTTCCAGAAACTCGTACCCACGCCCCTCTCCACCAAACGAGTCCTTCACCTGAACCGATCGTACCTCTATCCTTCCGACCACCTCCCCACCGAGAAGTTCTCCGACGAGGTCAACAACTACATCGCCACTTGGGAGCGTGAGCAGGTCTACACCCTCCTCCTAGAACCGGCCATTTCCCCCAAGCCCAGAGGGATCAACCCCGTCGACCCCCGCATCGCTGATGTAGCTTGGTCTCCACAAGGTCTGCTTCAACCCATGCAATGCATGCTAACCACCCTGACCTCTGTCGGCGCTGTCGACATCGCTGTCAAGGTCAACCGTCAGTGGTACTCCATCCACGACCTGTCCCAACAATGGTCCAAGCACCTCGAGGAGCAACCGAACAATGCCCCCAACGACGACGACCACTACGCCATCTATGCAGCCAAAGCCCGACGACTGCAAGCCACTTCCATTTGCTGGAGCGATATTCACCAGGTCGACTCCAGGAAGTACGCCTACCTGGCTGTAGCTTACCGCAGCTCAGACTTGGTGTTCTGGCGGATCGACAAAGTCCGGGACAATAGTCAAAAAGACGTGACGCCAGCACAGATCGCGTACAAGTTGGATCTGACTCACGATGCAAAGGTCAGGGTGATGCACTGGGTGAGGACTGTGGAAGGAATTTGCTACCTCTTCGTAGGGTACCACGACGGGAAGTTACAATGCGTAGAGGTGATAGAAGACCCTGACGACCTCAATTTGCAAGTTAGGATCCTTAAAGATTTGTTGGATAGTGACAAGGTCCCAGTCTGCAGCATCAATCTCATCAAGAAAAGGGAGCACGGGATAGATTTGGTGGTGACCAAAGGAACATCGCTGATCTACTTGCGCTTGGATGAGGATGGATGTCTGTTCAAGACCCTAACTTTCAGGAGTCCTGGGTTCCAGATAGCCGGTACGTCTCGTTGTTGGTTCCCTTCTTGACCATCATTAATGAAAGAAGAATGGCTCATTTCTCAATCTTCTGCCAATTTTTTCAGGCGCTACTCCAGTCAACACCGAACAAGTGCTGCTCTTCTCCGAAAATGGTAAGTTAACTTTAGCAACCATCCTCGCAGAAGAGATTCAGGGTGTACCAGTCTCTCACGAATTGGTCACCAACCGTCTACGCTGCCTCGGTCTCTGTGGTTCCGTGAACCAGACCATCTTCGTAGCGGTAACCAGTCCCAACAGTATCTATGACCACTTGGTTCAGCGCGAGCCCTCCACCGTTCACTTCTTCTACATCGACGATGAACGCAAAGACCCGTTCACCATCCTCATGAGCGATGAAGTCGGATTGAACGTTGGCTCCTACTGGGATTGCCTCGAAGTCTTGAGGATAAAACTCATAGACGACCCCCGGTATGCAGAGGCGCTCTGCACCCGGAACGACCTAGAGAACATGAAATGTGGCCTGCTCACAACTACCCTGTGGATCAACATGATTAAGCAGAACATCTGCAAAAGCGACGCCAGCACCACTCAAAGTCCTTACAATTGCAACGAGGCGAAATCGCTTATATTCCTGCATAGTGCTGTGGACATACTTCTCAGACTGGGGACTAAGAGCAAACCACTGTCTGAGGAGGAGAAGACAATAATGGGACTGCTGAAGGTGTATCTCGAGGTGTATATAGGCATCAATGATGCCAACACACTCATCTCGAGGAAAATCCGAGATGCATTGTCATGTATCAAGGATTTGCCGATGAATGAGGGCGAGACTTGCGGGCTGTGTAACCTCCCGGTTTGCGACAGCTCATCGACGACTTCGCTGTGTCCAACGGGACACAAACTGCCGAGATGTTCGCTGACCTTGATGCAGATCACGGCGATCAAGTTCAGGATCTGTCCGATTTGTAAGCTGATCTTCCACCTGGTGACAGAGAAGATTTTCCAAGAGCCTAAGTGCTTGTACTGCGATGTGGCACTGGTGTATGATCCAAGGATCAGCGGGTTGAAGATTAAGGGGAGTATGAAAAACCTCTCCATACCTTCAATTTCGCTCTCTAAGAGAGGAGAGAACAATGGGATGGAGGAGGAAGAAGGGGATGGGGATATGTAATCTAAGTTGGCAAGATATGTAGGAAACAGATAACATAAAAATGATTGAAACTTGGTGTTCCAAAGAGTAAGATCAAGCCAAATGTGAACCTGGTCTATTGTCTGGGTGTTTTTGTATAAATGTACATGTAGATTTATGAAATGCATAATAAATTTCATCGTACCGCGATGGCGTGCGTTTGGAAAAATAATTTATTAAGATAATAATGTCATCGGTTAACAATCGGACGGTCGCGTAACTGCCTAATAACAAATAGCTATCTAAGATGTAACGTCGATTTCGTCGGGCATTCAGGGATGACATCGAGATCATCTACACTGCACAAGTCATTCACACAACAAGCAATTGATCAAGCACAACCAATCGTCACGCAATTACAAAACAACCAGTTTTTGACGATAATGTCAAAATGTTCGTTCAGATCTCACTGAGATTCTGTTTGGAACTCCGTTCCTGCCGGATGAACACTTTTGAAACGTTTAATCACGTTTCAAATCACGTCACGCGTAGTTCCTATTTAAATAACGTTTCCACGAGAGTCCACTGACTTCCAAAATTTTTATTTGCAACGAAAACTTTCCATTCTTCACGTTTCTTGCTGTCTCTTGGACCCCACTTATCTTCAGTCGGAGTGAAGGCAGCTGTTATACTCTGTAGACATCACATTTCAGATAAATAAAATGTTTTTATAACTAATAAAAATTTGTTTCATTATTTGATTCCACTTACATCCAGTAACGAAAGTTTTCTGGTCGCTCGGATCTTCAAAATCACGCAAGCCATCCAGACGAAAATCTGCAGGATTCCTACAGCTAACACTATCCATCCGATAGCTGAAAACCAGGGAATTTGATTACTCACGACTCTCTGTGGGACCTAAAATTCTTTCATTTGAGTACTCACTGTACGCGTAGCTAGGAAACATCATTCCGTTATACTTCGGCGGCTCGTATATCACTATTGTATAAATCAGTATCACAATCATCAGCATAGGCGTCACTACCACCCAACATAGTCTCCAATAAAATCCCGGCCTTGTCCCCAGCATGAATTCAACGTCATTCAAAAAATTGTACAGTCCATAAATCCAAAACACCGTAATCATCTCGGCAACTCCAACAACGATAGCTATGAAAGTTCCTCCGTAATAATCCATCAAGGTGACGAACCACTGACCTCCCTGTAAGCGTTAAAAAGAAATATTAAGTCAGCGCCATCTGAACACTTTTTGAAGATTTTTGACCTATAACAATTTGTTAAATATCCTCACCGGCGTTATGTACAAAATCCCAACCAGAAATCCAAGTATGGCGAAACACAGGACTCGTTTCCACGGTTTTATGTGCGGATATTTGTCTTCAACTAGACCATTGGCTGCTTGGAAGAGCGCCATCGCACTTCCGGTGCCGAGGACGAACATCATGAAAAAGAAGAGAATCGAAAACAATTGTGGCACATAGACGAATCGGGATAGTGCATCGGGGTAGGAGACGAACGCCAGGCCAGTTCCGCCCCTCACTACTTTGGATATGTCGGTGGAACCAGACTCGTGGGCCAAGTTACCTAGGATCCCGAAAATCGTGCATCCGGCTAGCAGGCTCGTAAAAGTGTCAAGAGTCGTCACTATCATCACGTCTCTATAATTAGTCAATATTTATTAATATTCTAAATAATTCTACATGAACTCTTTCATATAACTGTGACATATTCATAGTTTTGAGTCACAGAATTTAGATCTTAATGTAATTTCTTCTTTCCTGACAAATTTGACCAAAGTTGTCACTTTGGTCTTAAAATGTGGCCTTGTTGGGAAACTCTTTTGATGGTTCCTTCAAAAACGGTTATTTTTCATTTTCTAATTCGGGGACCCAACAAAACCAATGTAATAGTCTCAATGTTGATGTTCGTAAACGAGTAATTTCGCCAGATACAAACCTATCCACTTTGTGAGCAAAATTGTTGTGCGAAGAATACGCGATGATTGGTCCAAAGCAAACTCCGAGCGAGAAAAAGCACTGGGTGATTGCCGCGTACCAAACGGTTGGTTTCAAAAGAGCGCTCCATTCTGGCGTGATGAAGAAGAGGATGCCATTGACGGAGCCCTCCAAAGTGACCGCTCGAATTAAGAGAATGAGCATGACTATGTAGGGGAAAATGGCAAGGAAGTAGGCCACCTTGCCGGAACTCTTCACACCCCGACACATTATGCCGAAAATGGCCACCCAACTGAAGAAGAGGCACAAGGTCAAGCTCCACGAGGGAGTGCCAATTCCGTGCTCGATGGAGTCCGCTTCTTGGAGAACTATCTTTCTGAAAATTTGTTTGGTCCCAATTATTAAATTTGAGTACAGTGGAAGGAAAATATTATGCATTAGTTTTATTGAAAAAAACATTAATGAAAATGTCTCATAAATAAACCATGATAGGAACTGAACCTGAAATAAAGTTCGGAGGAACTCATGCCAGAACCAGAAGTGGCATTGACTAATGTTATGTTGAGAGAATCATCCCTAGAATTGCACTCGTTTGCCCACTCGTCGCGACAGTATGCCCAGGGTAGAACCGATTGGAAACTAGCTCCAAAATAATATAATGTCAGGGCCATCAGAGAGCAGTAATAAGAGAGCACGATGAATCCTGCGATAACTTGGCCAAAACCGAGACCTATAAATTAATAGTTGAATTATTGATCACTTAAAAACTGCAACAAATTAAGATTTTTAACAAAATTTAATAAAGCTAATATACATTTTATGATAATATAATATATTACCATTTGCAGATAATTTTAGTTTTCTGTCTGAACACACTTTTAGTCAAAAAGACTCCGAAAAACGCAACAGAAATTTTGTATATGAACATGAACGTTCAGATTCAGAATTTTTTGCAGAATTATTGTTTTTTTGTAGTGCTGTCAGAAACTCTATATTTTAAAATCCGGGGCAGCTACATTTATCTTTCTTGTTGCACACCTTTCATAGCTGGTGCCATCTCCCAACATTTGGTGCAGGACTTTCCAGTGAACTGTCCCAGGAGACCCTCCAGGTAGTAGAATGGTTTGCCGACGAGGAAAAGAACGATTATGTAAGGAATCAGGAAAGCGCCCCCGCCGTTTTCGTACGCTGTGAAGGAAAACCTCCAGACGTTTCCTAGACCGACGGAGTTTGCGATACAGGCCATCAGAAATTCCAAACCACCGCCCCATTCGTCCTTCGCATGCAGTTCCTAAAGAAGTTTGATAAATGATCATTTTTTTCCCGAATAAAAAGCAGTGCTTCGAACTCTTATAACATAAGAAATACTACAAAAAAGTTTACCATTCACGGAAAAAACTTAGTATTATAAGTTCTGAAATAATTATGTAAATGAATTAGGAGTTTAATGATAATTTATAAAATTGCTGATGAATATAATATAAAATTTGAAAAGTTTTTATGAAATTGTGTCACTAGAAGATGAAACATACATTTTTATGTTCACCACAAATCAAATAACATCCTCCTAAAAATCTTAATATCAAAGTTTCAACAAATTCCTACTATTTCGATTCGAAATATAAAAAAACTCCATCAAGTAAACTCATTTATTTATCATAGATAGGCAATTTACTTGTCCCAATACCAACTAAATCGTTTAATTCATTTTAAGAAAAATTTTCCTTTACTCCGACAAATCTGTCCCATCTCAATATGACTAAGTTCCTTTCCTAAGTGTCGTTCTGACTTTAAGTGTCTTCGCGACATGTTTATTGTCAGTGAAATAAAACTGGGAAAACCATCTCTTATCAATATTTTAGCGTCTGCAAACGTTCTCGACAGTTATTCCATTAACAAATTTTCTAACAAGGAACGTTATTTGCATTGTCGTTTTTCTGCAGAAAAATCGTAGGCAGTGACACATTTCGATATTAGCACGAGGTAACACAGTTTCCTAATGATGATGTTTGAGGAAAAATTGTTCGTGACCTTCCTGCTTGGAAATTGATAATTGCTCGATGAAAAAACTTACTAAACGCCGCCGATAATTGAAATAATTGGAAAATACCTTGGCGATTTTCTCCTTTTTCGCCTCGCCCTCGAAATTCGGTTTCCCATTTTTCGCTTCTATGACAGTCTGGGTTCCCACCTGTTGCTCCTCATCGCCTTTGAACGCTCGATTGTCGTACGCGTTATGTGTCTGCAAATTCAGAATTTCCGTCGGTTGAACTCCATTACTCAGATAATTAACAATTTGTAAAAACAAATAATAAAACGCCGAGGCAAAAATTAATCCAATATAATTAGGAACAAAAAAGTGAACGAGTCAGCCTGCAATTTGGGGCTATATACACCTCCTTTAATTATGTTCACGAATTTGAATTTGTGGCAATTTAAACTTGCACAATCTCTGCTCCCGCGGCATGTAAAACGGGTTTCACGTGTCTCAGTAATTTGCACATAATTTTATTGAAACATTACATAAGCGATCTCGCGTTTGTTACGATCAATATCATTAATACAGATCGAGAATTTGTAACCTTCGTGGCGCGACATATAAAGCAATATGACTCGCCTTGCGTTAATGATACGTATTTGAATTGATCTATTTAATTTCCGGATATTTTCTCAGCCGAACTTTGTAGAATCAGTGGCCATCCGAAGATGTTTGTAAGAAAAAAATACTATGAGTAATACTAATTAGGATGCAGGGAAACGAAATGAATTCAATACCCTATTAATATTTCACAAGATAAGTAACTGGATGAAGCGTAAGTAACTTTATATTGCGGGTAAAAGTTAAGACTTCTTTATTACCAAAATGTCACAATCGAAGATTAAACGAAATGTCACGACCGAAGTTAGAAGAAAAAACGGTCCTTAACTATATGTATATTAACTATATATATATGATTAATTAAGAATATATCAGTATATATTCTGATGAATATATGCTGATATATATTCTAAAATCTCATCACTTTCAATCTTATTTAACTTTTTGTATGGTTTTTTGTCAGATTATAATATTTTTACGTGACACGAGAATTTTTTTAAGAAAGACAAAAAAGATTAATCTGACACTTCACCGCATTATTTATCATGAATTGAATATTTGAGTCGTGCAAAATATAAAAAGGCCTAAACTATTTAAATGAAAATGACTTTAAATGAAGTGGGGAACTTGAAAAAATAACACTTTTTCTGCAAACAAAACTCGAACCTTGTAGAAATAGTAACATCTGAAAATCTCTAAAAAATTCTCTGAACACCTCTGAAAATCTCTTAACACCTCGGAAAATCTCTGTATATCTCTTAATACTATTAAAAATCTCCGAAAATCTCTGAAAAAACTTTGAAAACCTCTCGAAATTAGGACTCTCATCGTTTTTCAGAGAATTTCAGAGAAAACTCTGAAATTCTCTGAAAACTATTCATTCCCAATTTTTTCAGAACTGTTCAGAGATTTCAGAGGTTTCAGAGCATTTTTCAGATATTTTATTTCTGCAAACAGAGACAGGTGTGCCAGATGTATCAAAACTTTCTTCGATTTTTTTTCTTAAAAATGGACCCTATCCCTAAATACCATATGAGCATTTCATATACAGGCCATATGTATTCCTAGAGAATTGTTTATACAAATTTCAGTAATATCACAAAACTGTCTTTGACTTCAAAGGGGTACCTTAATATTCCAAATGGTCCAACTTACCTCCTCCCTCTGTTTTAACTCTATATCATCAGCCATCGCGAACTTCGCGTCTCACAAAACAATCTTGAACCGCTTCACCGACTATAAAAAACGTCCTTCCTTTGCATGTCAGACTGGAACATCGCCGACTAGTTTTTCTCACGCGACACTCTGACAAAAGTGGTAAAAACCGTCACATCCACTGTCCGTATCGCAACATTTCGGGATTCCGCGGAAAAGTCGGAATCGCGCGACTTTTCCCCGTCCACCTCGAACACTCGATTCCGCGGCATTCCAGCCAAGGTTCCCGCTGCGAAAAGCAGTCATCGGCGAGCGTGTAAATCATGACTATTCATTCACGACTCGGCTCCGTTTTTTCCCTTCAGTAAACGCAACGGCATTGCGCGTAAGAAAACGATTGGAGCCCTGTGACATTATCCTGTTAAAAACGACGTATGGAAACATTTTGAAACAAATTAAAACTTTTAATCCCATTTTTCTGCTAGCTTTGCCTTTATTTTCTTCGTATGCACGTATTCATTTTGTACCACTTTCCTATTAGAAATGTGCTTTATATATATCAAGCCAAATTCTTAATGAGCAAATAATATTTTTTATATCAGCATATCAGTAGTTTAATGAATAATATACTAAACTTTGAAATTAGGAAACATGAATCGCCCCTATTTGTGATTAGGTTTTTTGCTCATTTTAAAACATAAATTTCAATGAGATTTGTATACGTTTCAATCAGATTAAAAATATCAATTTTTATACTTTCTGAGACTTTTTTAAGTGATACACAATGAATTCGTGAAAACAGAGGCAACAAAGATACAGCTAAGGATCAGCGAGGATAATATAATCTTTCTTGAAATTTTATTTAATATATTAAAAAATGTTTTCATACATCATTTTTAAAAGAGTAATCGCGGATATCGATGTTAACTGGAAATCAACTGACTGCGATTCACACCCAGTAAATGAAAACTGATGTCAGATGTTTATGCAGATCAAAATTGTCCAATTTTTTGTGATCATTTTCTATTTACTGAGTAGGGCTGAATCCCCGAAACCGAGTCCAGAAGTGCGCAGTGAAAAGTGCGAAACGCCGTCTGTTTTGACTTTTAAACGTGATACGTGATTAGAGAAATCTATTCTGTTCGGCTAAGTGCTGTCACTGCTTGCATACAATTATAGGTCAAGTAATTCTGATTTGTCAAATGAATTGAAAGCCTCTTAAAAAAGGAAATGCAGGTGCAAGTAGATCATGCTCAATCGTATAGAATCGTGGGCAATGAATGGATAAATACTATAGGTATACTGCTTTATGCTTCTGCACGTTTCAGTGCTTCATAAACATATCAACACTTCATTTTTGAAGGCCAGGTATTGCAAATGCGTCTCATTATTCAGTATTTTTTACTTCAACTATTCCTTCATTTCACTGTTAGTCTCGAGAAATAGAGCAGATTGATCTCCAATGAAACTATAAAACACCTGTATTTCAAATTAAAACTGTCACAATTCATTTTATTTCAGACTCAGATTTGTTGGAAACTAATCCATCTTATTAGAAGCAATGGACCCCATTCCTTCTATAACTGCAAGTACCGTTTGTTTTCTCACAATCTTCAACAAATAAGGTCATTTTTCTCTCAATGCCTTTACAGAATTGAACATTCTGAAATTATCTTAATCTTTCTGAATAGTAACTCTGGCAGTCTAAACTTTAGAAGATTTCCAGTCTTTCAGAATCTCAAAAAACACTCCTGATATATTTCTGATATACTTTGAGAATTGAATTCCAGTTTCGAGAGCTTTTCAGTCTTTGAACTCTGAAAATCTCTCGAAACTGGAATTCTCAAAGTATATCACTTCTGCTAGACTGAACAAAAAGTTGTCATTCTCTCACGATTTTTTGTAAAACACTTTGATCTATCCAAACTCGTTATCGCTAACACCGAACAGGGCTGTCCATCCTCCGTCTTACCTAAAAACTGAGGACAACGCGAAAAGCCAAAACAAACGGCTGGCAAGAGAGTGGCTTTGCGACAATTACAAGTCGAGCGCGGAAATGTTCGGAAAAATGGCGATCCTGTCGGTGTCGGCGCCACGCCGATACTAAGGAGCCGATATCGCGGCGGTCACCGGATCGGCCGATCCTCGGTGACGTTGTCGCCTGGGAGCCGCGATGATCCTCCGACAATTGCGTCAAACTCGGCTGCTAATTAGCCGGACACAAGCTTGCGATCGCACGCACACGCGGCCAATCGGATCTGCACGTGCATCGCGGGTTTTCACGCATCAGGAAACGCGCAAAAATCGCGCGCATCGTACGTGTGTAATTTCACACGCGGTTATGTAAATGATCTGAGAGTGATAATCCGGCAACACGTGCGATGCGAGCTGGGAAGATCGGGGGGGGGGGGTTCCCGAAATTAAGATCAACGAGAAGGGAAGATTTCTTGGATGACGAGATTGGAAGAGATTGACATTTGGATAACGATTTTCCTGATTGAGAGCTGGATCTTAATATCAGTGGTAGTTTTTGAATGTATAAGTTGAATGGTAATTGATGATGGAAATTGAATCAGATAAAGTCATTTGTTTCGATACTGCAATGAAAGATAGATTAAACTAGACAAATAAGATAGAGTGAACAAGAAAAAACAATTATTAAAACAGATAGAATTGGTATGATTCGGATAATTGATTGTCTAAGACTATGGGAATAAATATTTATTCTGTCGATTAATTCATTTTAAGGAGATCGTTATCTAAAAACGTTATTTTTTTGAAATTTTGTTTAGAAATAGCTCTCGGTCCATAAAAAGCTAGTGTCAAATTTGTCGATCCAATAGAGTTAGACTATGAAAAAATTAAAAACTGGTCTAAAGTAATGCTTTTTCGATTTTTTTTGCATTCTACTAAATATAACTTTTGTTGTATATTTATCAAGAATCTGTCTAACCATTTTTTTCTGCAATAAATTTAGAACATTGAGCTGCAAACTAGAATAAAATTGGTTAAAAATAGGTCAAGTTGTACTGTTTGAAACTGAATATAAAAACAATTTAATATAAAACAGTATGAATAAATCCAAAAATCTTAAACTGATAAAATATGAAATTAAAATTCTTTTCATAAAATCGATTTTTGACCGATTTTTGGCCGATTTTTGAGGAACGGTCAAATGTATGTAGGTAACAAATGTAGAAACAATCACTTTTCACGTAAGATTTAACTCGTGGAACATTTGAACACGTACAGGTGTTAATGCGCAAATAGCTGCAAACAAATTAGATAATACTTTTTCATTTTCCCATATCTTTATTCTTCCTTGGACCTGATGGAAAAATTATCTTATCAAGAGTTCTCTTAGTGTTTAAACATTTTTTTTTATGTTTTGCGCTTGCATACATTTAAAGATACTATTAATATTTGGCTTATCTGCCTGAGTGAAAATTTTGTAACTTTTCCAATCTATTATTATTGTTTAAACAGTATCTCTAGGATAATCACAATGTACAAACTGAAATACCAAAATACAGTAAAAGTTACTGTTATTATTCGAACTATTTTCTTTTGAATCTAATGTCTCACAAATACTGTTTGAACTACAAAATAAAAAAATGTGCACATTCCCATGTTGATTCCAGTTTTTTATGACTTTTTATTCCAGACTTTTTATATCCAAAACGAATGCCTTTATAACTTAAAAACGGACTGACATGATCGAAATTCTGCGCACTTCTCAGTCGCTTCAGTAACCTGGAATTAAAAGCGAGATAAAAAAGTGCGATTCGTAGAGGAAAACTGGGGATACAAAACAAGATAATGAGTGCGAGAGTGTCATTCTAAAATTAATACGTGTGTCTGGAAAATAAAATTCCCCGTTTATTTTATAATACAATTGTCGCAAGTTTACGTGATTCGCGCGGTGGTACATTATTTATCAGGCGTAAATCGTTCGCGTGATTCATAACGGGTAATTCTGTTCCGAGTTATAAATATGGATCCTGCGGTGTGATTCAATTAAGAGAAACGGCGGAAAAAGTTAAGCGCGTCTATTCGGAAGAACCGCGAAGCAATTTTCAGAATAGTTATTTTTACTGTTTGTCTCGCGCGAAGGCGAGTCCTGCGTGATGAACAGTCGGTTTGCACGTCAGACAGAATCACGTCAGAATCGCAGTTACGTTCCAGTCGATTAAAGAAACGGATCATTTGAAGAATAGCTCGATGATGCCTTTTCGCTTGAAATTCTTCTCGGAGATAAATTCGCGCCACTTGATCCTCGTGGGAATATTTTTGGGACCCCAGTTTGGGCCTGGAGAAAACGACATTTTCAGGGTCTGAAATGTAGATTGAGATTATTAGCATCCGCAGCTGAAAATCGTTTCCTGTTTTCTATTTTGTCACGAAAGTTGTCACGAATTCACCTCAATTAACGATTTCTGTCTATTCTTTGATATAGTCCGGATCATCCAATAGAGTATCTGAAGAACTCCAAAAGATAGAATCGTCCAACCAATGTCTGAAAACGGTTAAAGTTAAATGTAAATCGGTGGTGAATTTCCTGATTTAAGATATTAACAAGGTAACTAACTGTAGGCAAATCGAGGAAACTCCTGTTGATTATACGTTGGCCATTGGAACGTTATGACCGAATACCCTAATACAATAATCATCACAGCAGGGGTCAAAATGCCCCAACAAAATCGCCAGAAGAATCCCGGCCTGATTCCAAGCATGAATTCTACGTCATTTAGAAAATTGTCCAGTCCGTAGATCCAGGAAATTGTGACCATTTCCAAAATCCCGACAATGATTGGTATAAAAGTGGCACCGTAGAAATCTACCAATGTTATGAGCCACTGACCACCCTGGAACACATTTTGGACCATTTGTCATTAATATTCCTTCAAAATGAATCATTTGGTCATTAACATATGTTTTAATAAAACTAATTAATGCACGCAAATGTAAAATTCCCCATGAAAAAAATGCATACATCTAAATGAGATCGGTTTAAATCTAATTTTGATAGTTTTATAATCTTATACTGATCAGAAGGAATAACATCCATTATTCCAATTGTTTTATATAAAAAAAGTATACCATAAAATTATGAAACATATTTGTAGAAAATTCATATGTATGAATTTTCTAAAAATATGTCACAAAAGTTGTTGAGGTGTCGATATAATTATTGTCAAATATACTCTCTATAATACCACTCACTAAAGTTCAACGTACAGAAAAATAAATAAAACTCTACGTCGTATAATTAAATTCAGTTCCATCCAATTACATCCAACTTGTTCAAATCATACTTAATTGATTAGCTACCTCTCGTTCGTTAAATCCTGTAATCATATTAATCAAGAATACCTCATTACCTGTGTAATATACAAAATTCCAATACAGTAACCCATAATCGACAATCCGAGGACACGTTTCCATTGTTGCAAGGCTGGAAAGTTCTCCTTCACGACATCGTTGACCCCGCTGAACAGGGCCATGGCGCTTCCGGTGCCAAGAACGAACATCATGAAAAAGAAGAGTGCCGAAAAAATCTGCGGCAGTATCGCGAAACGGGAAAGTGCGTCTGGGTAGGAAATAAACGCCAATCCGGTTCCGCCTCGCACCACTTTGGAGATGTCTTTGATCTGCATCTCATGAGCCAGGTTACCCAAAATGCCGAAAATAGTGCATCCGGCCAGCAGACTCGTTATAGTGTCAATACTAGTGGCTATGAGAACATCTCTGCAAACAGGTTTTCCATTCGACTTTTGTATGAATTTATTTTTTTTTATTTTTTGTATTAATTTTATTTTATATGGGATACCATTTTTCATGAAATACCAAATAAGATACATGAAATTACATATGGAACCTTATATGGTGTTCCAAATGGTACACCTTAACCGATTTTTCTCAAGAAGAGATACACGATTTTCTAATTAGGTTTAATTTATAAAAAGTTTTCTAATTTAATTATAATGATGATAGAAAATAATTTTCTAATTGTTTACCGGTCAATCCTATGTCTAAAATTGTTGTGCGCCGAGTAAGAGAGGATGGAACCCACGCAAACTGACAGAGAGAAGAAACACTGCGTGATGGCGGCATACCACACTTGAGGTTTGAAGATGGCGTCCCATTTGGGTGTCACGAAGAACAAGATGCCGTCGACAGAGCCCTCTAAGGTCACTGCCCGAACCAAGAGTGTGAACATTATCACATAGGGGAACAGAGCGAGGAAGTAGGTGGCTTTCCCGGAACTGCTTACCCCGCGGAACATGAGCAGATAAATGCAGAGCCAGCTCACGAAGAGACACCCTGCTAAGTAGGGTGAGGGGTACCCTATGCCATGCTCTATGGAGTCCACCTCATTGACGACGACTTTTCTGTAATTGAAGGGAGGAAAACCTTTTGGAAACGTAATACTTTTTCGTCTAAGTAATATCTTATAATACATTTTATTTGTAGATGAGACATTGGGAAGAAGAAGCAGAAGTTTTGTTTAGAGAATGAGTAGCAGCTGGATCTTTACAGGGTAAGTAAAATATTTATGTACTATTTATGTGACTTCTGATCATATCCAGATAAAGTTGAAAATATTGCAGTTTGTTTGATTTTTTCATGTCATGGTTTTTATTGTTTTACTGGTTATGCTGTTTTTCAACTAAACAAGCAACAATTTGTTAAACCTGTTATGGACAAAACTTAAAACCTTAAACATTTTACGATATATTTTACAAAAATGCGTTAAATCGACAAAAGTGGATAATGTAAGAATCAGGTCTGTTAAACATAACCTTAACTGGATATTGCCAGAAGCCAAATATTTAAAATCCGGGGTTCAGATATATTTTCTACCTATATAAAAAATAGTTTTTTCCATATTTGTGATATTTATAGGCAATTCTCTCGAACTTTTAACTTGCACGTCGCTTATATATTGCCACCATTTTCATTAATAATTATGAGAATCATAAAGATTCTCAAAATAAAGTGCCATCAATAAGATCAAGGAATAGTTTATGTACAATTTCAGAGTAATAAAAATCTATGTTCAATGATAGTTACAAAACTTGAAAATTTGTTCCGATATCTGTCAAGTTCAGCTTGTCGCTGAGGGGTTATCCAATACTAAAATATTAATTATTGTTAAAGGGCAACAACTAGCTTTAAAAGGA
>JABFPB010002058.1:0-21851 GCA_022817645.1 Ceratoteleas bidentatus
AATGGGGCAAAACAGCTCGGGGGGGACGGCGCCAGGGGGGGGCGCGCGCCGGGGGGGGGGGGCGAAGCCCCCCTCCCCCCGGGGGTTGGCGCGCAGGGGGCGGAGCGAGCGAAATAAAATAAAAATGTTTTTGCCGACACGAAGCCTTGAACTCGCGATCCATGGGTGTAAGTCAAAGGTGTAAACCACTGAGCTGAGTGCCACGGAAGACATTGATATCGACTACAACTGAGTCGCATACACGGTACATGAGACAAGATCGATGGAGCTTAAAGTGATGTCGAACGGACGGAATCAATCTTCTGTTCAAAAACGGAAGCTTGGTTGAATATTGAAGTCGTAGTGAGGGAACGCGTTTTGAATGAAAAACATCTAACCCCAAAAAATGTAACAAAAAATATCTAACATAAATATGTAAAATATCTAAATCTGCTTTCGATGCAGTAGATTTGAAAAACACATAATCCGCCATATTGATACGTCCTGAGAACGTTACGGGTTAAGGATGAAGACCTTTGTGGTTAACGCCTTGATGCGGTTTTGCATATATTTGATTTTATGGGGGAACGGGAAGTTAAAATTAAAATGAAGAGGTTTTTAATATATTTAAAAGTTAATATTTAAGAATAAAACTGTTAGTACACGAGTTTGTTACAATTAATTTACTGATAATTAAATCTATATGTATACCTTAGTCTGTACATATTATGGGGATGTCGATTTCGGAATACTCCGGAGGAGGAGTTCTGTTAATGGGTGGTTCAGGGAAGGAGGAGTAAGGGAGAATAGGTGATCGAAGGGGGCGCCGTCTGACTGTCTTAGAGTTTTCGAGTTCGGGGAAGAGGAACGGGGACTCTGTTCGATGTCGGAAGATTTCGATCTCGAGGTAAGGCTGGAAGAACGAGTGGGAGGAATCGCGGGAGAAGGTATTGATGAAGGAAGGGAGTATTCGGGGGACACTGGAGTGTATTGCGGAGTAGGAGGAGGGTAAATTAATAGGGATTCAGGACGACCAGATAAAAATTGGGGTCGCTTGCTTAACAGCTGGGAGTGGGAGTCGCGAGAAGATATGGGTGATATCTGGGTGTCGGGGGAGGTCGGTTTAGACGGAAAATCCTGGGAAATCCCTGTGTGGGAGGGAGATTCGAGCCAAGTGGATTTCCTAGGGGTAGAAAAGAACCTGACGGGGTGAAACTCTGTTCATTCGAAATAATCGGACCAAAGATTGCGTTGATAACAGGGGCAGGATCAAGAATTTGGAGGAAGGGATCGTTCACGGAGAAAAATTTGCTTGCTTCATTTACTATAGTCGAATAGTTAACAGATTGAGGTTAATTGGACCATATTTTGCGTATACATTTACCACAGTTCTGGTAGGATTCACCATAATTGTGGTAAATTTTACTACATGCATAGCTGTCCACTATGTTACCATCGATTGTGGTAATGGTTACCACAATTGTGGCTGTCTTCAGGAATTATTTTTCTCCGTGCACAATTTACTAAGCAGAACGTAAATTCCCAATAACATTTGTAAATAACTGTGACAAAGACAAACAAGGTTGGTTAAAAAAATTAATGTGCAGTCAATCTTTCACTTGTTTTTGCATCTTCCTGAGAGTTATTTAAAAATGCCAATTAGGAAATAGGCTACCTACTTAGTAAATTGCGGTTTCCAAAATCTCAAAAGTTCCCAATTATATTATTTTATTGGGAATTATGGTAGTATTTTAACGGGTTGTCATATTCGCAACTGTTAAAATACCAAACGTCAAAATTCATAATGTTTCATAATTATTTTAACAGTGTTAACCATCTTTTGTTTTCGATTTCTACTTTTCAAAGTAAAGCTGAAGAACCCAATTTTAATATGAAAAAATTGTTTTTGTTTTTTAAACTTACTGTGAATAGAAGTTAAGATTACAATGTTTGTTTAAAAATTCGATATTCCAGTCTCAAAGTCTTTATCGTTTTTGTTCTACTGTATTTTACATGTTATACCCACCCAGGCAGAAATCGGCTTCGGTTTAACAATTGTACAGTCGTATCGACGTCAGAAAAACTGCGACTGCTAATATCATATCCGACTTCTGTTGATCCAACGTTGACAAACACAGTTTTATGACTTTAGGACTGGAATGAACAACGTCGATACAACGTTGTCGAACTTCGATGATCTAACGGATATCGGTTTTATCGCGACGACTAACCTGCCACTTCAATCACCATTATAAGTGAAAACAGATAAGCATATGCGATTTTCGTCAAATCTCATGTGACCGAATTTTTTTTCTTCGATTTTATATGGAATTACCCATACACGGATAAAACTGTGAAACATTGCTTTGTTTATTGCATACGACTGAGTCGTGTGTGTTGAAGTTGGTCGAAAACTAAATGCACACTCCTTCTATTGCACCACATTTCTCAGTCGTTTGTTTATAATTTTTTTCATCTCAATTTCGGCACACAGGACCAATGGTTTACAGCTTTCTCCGGGTATGCGTTGTTGTATTTTCCGACCTACTGGTTTTGAATAATATTTACTGATTACAATATATCAACTATACTGACTTATTCATATTATTTATTAGGTTTGCTTGCAACATTGAAAATGCTTTCAGTTGGATATTTTTTGTAGAATCCATTAATTGTGCAGCTGGTATATGTATGATTAGCTTCATGATTTTGACGGTACAGATTATTATGTTTCACCATACGAATTAGTTATTAATTACTGCAATTACAATTTGTATTTTAAATTCCTTGATAACTGCAATTTGATATATGAAGTTTGATTTTGGTATGAAGTATAACATTGATTATGTTTCTTGGGAGAGTTTGCAAATAATAATCTTTAAATCTATCTATAGGATAACGACGGCATTCCCGGCTACTTAAGAAACTTTGCAGGATTTTTGGTATTTATGTCTTTATTTTTCTTTTCGTGTTATACTGGTGACCTGCTTTTAGAACAGGTATAAAAGAAATAATAATTCAATTAATGTAACACGAATTGTATTTATTAAAAGTATTTATAATTTCATGATGGACCGTTTAATAATATGTTTATTTTATACATGAGAATTTAAGACAAAAATGTTAAAATAAAAATGATTTATTTATATTTAATTAATTTATATAATGATTTATTGTATTGTTAAGTGTAAACAGTTAGGCGATGCTGCTTATATGGCAAGCTGGTACAATTTGCCCCAACAACAAACTTCTCTTATATTTATGATAATCAATTATCAACAATTCCCTAAAAAACTAACCGGTGGAAAAATCATTCCTCTAACTATGAATGTCTATGCAGAAGTAAGTCGTTTCCTTTGTATAGATGCATTATTACATTATTTGTCCTTAGCCAGAAGCACTACGTTGCATCTTGATATTTTGATCGACATTTCAATAAATGCAGCTTAACATTATAGGTTGTAAAAAAGTCATTTGCTTTTCTTGGACTTATGAAAACTATGACATTGACATAAATGTTGTTATGAGTGTACACTTTTACTTTATATCTTAGTTAATAGAGGTAACGAGATAGAATTCTAATTATCAGATCATCAGTGTAAGAAAAATTGGAGACATTGAAAAAATTCATTCGCATTTTGTGAAATAGATCTGTTCAATTAGAGTGATTTATAATGACATGTATACAATCATTAATTCCATAACTCTCAATGCACCTCGTAAGAAAAACTCCTTTGAATCTTATTACGAAATCTGTACATCATACAAAATATCTGCAGTCTACTTTGAATACGTCACAAAAAAAATTTGATTTCTTATAACTTCAACTAAAGTTATTTGTTACTTCATTCTCATGAATGCACAGAAGAAAAAAAATTGAAATACTGCAGTCTAAGAAATATAATTTTTGTAAAAGTAGTATGTTCATTCCTCGATCAGCATTTTTATGCTGTAAGGGAGTGAAAACTAAACAACAGAGTCTACTGACCGATTCCCACACGGTCGGAAATATATTTGCAAAATATATTCGTAAATATATAACTTTTTGCCGCAAAAAATATATGTTAAATATATTTAAAATATATAACATGCATTTTAAATATATATAATATATAAATGTATATATATTTTTATGTATATTTCACCGTTTATATGCAGTAAATATATAACAAATATATATGAATTATACAATTTTTTGCCGAAATATATTTTATATATTTTCACATATATTTTACGAATGTATTTTCGTCCGTGTGGGCTGGCTACACGTCGTAGACCCAGTCTGGGCCAAATCTGGAGCTATGTGGTTCAATGGGTAGTGCGCAGTCCACCCGCGCCGGTGTGGGCGGCCATGCCCCCGCGACGCACGCGCTGCGCATTAGGGAAAGGGAATTTCTCCTCGCCGCTGCCACTAAATCTGATCCAATAAATAGGGTTTCGACTGTATAAACTTTAGATTTAAATGGATTACATGGAAGTTTGATTTTTTTTAATAGTGAGAAAGATCAATTAGCTACTATATACAGTATTGCAAACTTTGACACACCCGAAAATGAAAGAAATATTCTGGTCTCACAAATTACAAAGCAGTATTTTAAAGTTTATCGTTGAACAACAGGAAATTTATGGTCCCCTTTTTGTATTCTAATTTAAAGTCGACCTCGTTACCTCTTTCAAATTTCAGAAATTTAATTTCACCCTATAATCGAAAAAATAATCAGGTTCGGGCTTCGATACAAAGATTTACGCCGCAGCCACAGAAAATAGCTAGCACCACTGACTGAGACGGTCCGTCTTCGCACAAATCACGCAAAAATACGGCCATCGGATTTTCAGCAACGCCCATAAAAAGCATCGGCGTGCGCGCAAACAGCGTTTAATTACTGTCCGCGACTCGCCATTTTTGTGGATGGCGCGCATAAAACGGTCCAAGGGCGGATGATTCGTGTAACGAGTGAGATGAATAACGGTGGGACTTAAAAATGAATTTGAGTCGTGTAAATCACAACTCAAATAACGAACGGCTTTGCGGACCTCGAATACCTAACGAGGCCGAAGGAAGGTCCATAAAGGTGCAACACTGTGGATCCCGGGTGATCGTCGCCTCTGGAGGGCCTTTGCTCGCCTCCGAGACTAGACTTATCAGATACATCCAATCAAGGAAGTTCAATCCACCTCGGTTGATGTCTCATTTGAATCTTCACTGTCTTGCGCCGAGAGATACAATGCGATATTAGATGAGTGTACGGTTGGATCGTAAATCATGATTTTACGTTTGATATGCCTGAATTGAGCCGTTTTAAGGTAGTAGTAGCGCGGTTAGAATTAAATGTTTTCAAGAGTTGAAAATTTGTATCTTAAAAGATGCGTAAATATCAACTGAATACTAGAACCGCAAAAAATCAATCTCGTCAAATTGGTCTCCGACCAATTACGCATCTTTTAAGATATCAGATTGATGGTGACCTTTACATTGATTGTATCAGATTGGTGGTGACCTTTACTTTTTTTTGGTAGTAGAGTATTCCTTAGTAACCAAACTATATTTAGAGATCAATGTTTAACTCTAAATATAGTTTGGTTTAACGCAAAACATTTCAAACATTTTTTTTGTCAAATAATGCCATAAGAGTCAAAGCAATTTATCCGTTCAGTAAATTATTAACTACTCAATGTTTTGGTCATCAAGGCGGACTTTTCGAGCGGTTTTAGTGTTCGGTTGATATTTACGCTTCATTTAGATAAATTTCAGCTTTTGAAAACATTTCATTCTAACTGCGCTACTACTACTACCTTAATGGCAATAGTAGTAATTAATTAGTTAATTAGTTAACTATTAGTGGGTTATTTGAAAAAAATAATAGTTTTGGTTCTTTACTGTGTGAGAATAGTAAATAGTTGGATATTTTTGTTAATTTTTTAGTTTCGACATTGCTTGCAAAAAAGATAATTAATGAGCTACAAGCTGAAACTTTTCACAGGAACAAATTTCATAATGAATTTTATTCTTCGTAAATTTTGTTTTGTTTTAGGATTTCGTGAAATTGTCTACGTTTTTATGCTGTACAATTTTGTAAGATGCAATCTATTTTGAAATGTGCACTCTGTCGATTTAAATACAATTTTTGTATTTTTAAAATTAACTTCTAGTCATACTTCAGGATATGTAACAAGGTTGTTATTATTTCTTCATACATTTTTTGAATATCAATTCAGTTTATCGACCAGAGGTACATTCTAGTTTAGAGTTACGAGAGATTTTCTAAATCTGTATGCGATAAAATGTCTGGAATATGAACTTTCTTGATTCAAATGAAGTTTCTGAATCAAGTAATAATTTGTAACCAACTGTTTACTGTTTCTACGAGTTAAGCAGTATTCATAGGGGGTCGTGTAAGTGGTATTCGCGATACGGATTTCAGTGCGGAGTCACGGATTTCGAATGTACAAAAACACTTTGCAAAAGGAAGTTTGAATTCACCCACTTCATGACATTGTTTCTCAGACGATATTGCTGAATGTACGTGATGCATTTCGACTGGCATTGATTTAATTTTAACTTGTCTCATGTCAGCCATGCGATCACTGATCAATAATAATTTTAACACGAAATCAAAGTCAGATTTATTAAATTTTGAAATTCTATCGAAGTTCATCAAAACTGAACTCTTTTACGAGAGCCTGATTACATCCTCTAATCAATAGTTTAGTGAAATTTTTGATAGAATATTTTTTGCATGTAGTTACTGCAATTTCACTGCAATTTTTCCAGTAAATTTTAAACTCTCTTTTACCAATTGTAAGGACGCATATTTCTGCTAAAACATCCATATTCGTCACCTTCCATTTTTCACAATTCTTCCCGAACCACTAACAAATTCCCGATCAGACCTTTGTAAATTTTGCCCGACACTCGCCGACAATCGGCCACCCAACGCCCCTCGGCGCCTCACGAAAAAAACCCCAGCGTGCAAATATTTATCCCTCGGCCCTGAGTTTGCATTTCGATGCCGCGGCAGAAATGTTTACAGGCAAGAACAACGGCAAAACTGGCCGCGCGCATTACCCTTAGCCGCTCGCGTCTATTTGTACAATAACGTTTTTATCGCGCGCCTCATTTCGGCTTATACGGGAACAGCGCTCGTTTGTCTCGGCTTCTGTTGGCCGCTGGAATGCCTCGTTGACCGGCGTTTCACTTATTTATTAGCGCCGCACGGGTGGTCCCGCGACATGACGGAATCGATTACGCGGTTTCGCGGAACTCCGTCCGAGCGTTGTCTCGCGCGCGCCTGAGGCCCGGCCGATCTTGCGTCGCAGCCCGCCGAAAGTAAAAGGGCCCATCTATTTGGGCGGCCGAACGGGCCGGTGCACGCGCACGCGCCTCCCGGGCCGGGCCTTATTATGTAATCAGAATAGCAATAATTGCGCCGGCCGCTGAGCCCCTCGTCAATCCGGGCCACGGTTGCCGCAGGCTCGCGCGGCCTGTACTGACGCCGAACAGGGGTACCGATCGCATGTCAATTTTTGGCGGTGAACGTCAATGGGAGTCCGTTGGAAATGTTTATTGGACTAAAATGTTTTGTAGGAAACCGATTAGAAACATAGGCACACGAATAGTAGTACACTTTATACTCTGTTCTGCTCTCTTAGAAATCTTAAAAAGTTGATTCAACTCCAATGACAGTTGTTTTCAGTAGTTTCGAATAAAGACAACTAAGGTCAATCTTGTTTTTACTCTTTTTCTGAGTTGTGTTTACTTTATTTCTAAGTAGATTTTACTTTTATTTGGAGTTGTACCATTTTTTACACAAAAAAAAGTTGTTCTTACTCTCATTTTTTTCAGTGATTCAGTCTGTTGCCGTACTCTTGCCATATACGCCGTTACCAAATTTTCATTTCCAGTACACTAAAAAAACACTGGAGTTTTGCAAGCGCCAGTGATAGTGGTTCCCCCAACTGCAGTGGCTAGGGCTTGTCGAACTCCAACTTGGAGTTCTGAGCGCTCCAAAACGTAAATGCGAATCGCTTCTGCTGTTTTAGGTTAAGACAATCTGTTATACATGCATCGGTTCGGAAGGCACTCGGAACGATTTTCTTTCTGTTATATTTCAAATTCAGTTACGAAATTGTTATCTTAACTTTATAACATCAATTCAATTGCATTTTTATTATTTAAGCGATTTTTATTAAATCGTAAACAGCAGAAGCGATTTCACATTTATGTTTTGGAGCGCCCAGAATTCCAAGTTGAAGTTCGACAAGCCCCAATCACTGGAGTTGGAGAAACCGCTATCTCTGACGTTTGCAATAATCCAGTGTTTTTGAGTGTAGGGATATTAATGACGTTTGGAGAGTACCCAAAAACCGTGCGTTGTATTTATTGTCTACACGGCAACACATTTCTCTCCGTTCAAGAAATAAAATTCAATGAAGAATGTTATAAAATTGTTATTGATGCGAATTGATACGCCCCTGAGGTGGGATCTGATTGGCTGTTAACAATATGACAAGTTTTTAGTGTGGACATCATGAAACAATGGAAAATAGCGTAGGGGCCATAGTCGTAGGGACGATTGCAGTACTGTACGTATGTTTTACAGGGATGCTTGAAATCTCTAATAAAGGTATGGATATTGCGCGGAAACCGAAAAAAATGGTGAAACACAAATTTTTGTCGAAAATAACTACAATGTGCTACAGTTTACTTCTTGAATTTTGTAAAAAAATTCTTGAGGTTAGAACCTAATTTACAAAAGCCGTTTTTACCTGATCAATTAAATTTGATTTTCAAATACCCTAACAACGTGACTCCATGTTTTTGACCGAAGAGTTTTTCGTGCAAATGCAAATTATTGCCGGTGCGCAAAATTAGTATATTGTTGTGGAAAATAATTAAAATTAATTTTAAATGCTTACGATTCACATAAATCTGTTAGGATAATATCGAAGATTAATCTTTGTTATAATGAATGGTTCACTGTAAAAAAGCGTCTTAATATAAGACACTTTTGTCCCCGTTTTTAAGTCACTTCAAAGTGTCTTATGAAACTCCATGTTATTTAAATAGGGCGTAAGACACTATGTGTCTTAATAAGCGGCCATTAAGACGCCTAAACAGGCGTCTTAGTGCAGGTGTTTTTACAGTGTTTTTCAGCCTTTTTATGAAATTGGCAACTTATTTATTTTTTGACTATCTTGATTATTGAACATTACAATAAACTCTTTATAATTACTTGATGATTTTGAAACGGACATTTTTTGAAATAGGAAAAATAATATTTTGATACTGCTGACTATTTTGCTAATACAAATTAATTAGACATTTTAATCGAGTTCAGAGATTCCATTGGAATACATTTTTTGGTACGAAAAATGTATTCGGTTGGATTTTTAGTTTTACTTCTGTTAATATATAATTGTTGTGTCAGTTAATTCACGACACTAAACAGCTCAAGAATTTAATCAGACCTACTCAAAATCTTTAAAACCATCTGGAAACTGTATTATGAAAAACAAAAATATAGCGTGTGGTTTTAAATTAGCATGTTTTACTCATAGTACGTGTACAAACGCACATCTGCAAATGTACATTTTTTTATAATACCATACAAACTTCACGTTTCTTCTGAAAAATGCGTGCTTGTTTGAGTATTTTTAGATAATTTTTTACTCTTCATATACGTTGTAACCGGATAATTTGTTTGGATATTTCGCATTCCACATAAAGTGTAGTATTTACCACTCCTCGTCGAAAAAGATGCAGCTTTGCCACCTGCTTTACATGGGAAAAGGTTTGATTTCGAAATGAAAGGCCAAATACAATTGTATGTACAGTTTATTTGGGTTATAATGTCAATAATTTTCCTTAATAAGGGCGGGCGGGTGAATAATCGATTGGGTTTCTCTTGCGTTTATTGAATAAACTCGCGTGTGTTCCGTCACTTTGTCTTTTCGCTGGATTTCACATTCTTATGAAGGTATGTGTGTAAGGAAGTATTAAGGTAGCTAGCGTCGTCCCAGCCTCGAGCGCATTACACCGTTTAAATATATTCCCATCGGAAACTTCACCTCACGTTCTCCGTGCCTCATGTCAGTCTTGCTTAGATACACTCTCATTCTCACTCTCCCTTTCTAGAAGCACATTCCTTCCCTCATTCTCCCTCTTTCTGCCCCTCATTCACTCATCTGCCCTTCTCCCTCACAGAATCCCCACAAACGAAAGGACAAACTCAATGACCTCGGTATCGGCAACACTCCCATTTGTTCTCGTCAATACGCAATCAATCATATAGTATATAATTCGTAATTAGCACGTAATACCGTCAGTTAATCAATTGTATAAACCTTGTAAACGTGAGTTTACGTGTGCGTGAGTGAACTAGTGGCGTCGGACCTTACATGGGCCCGACTAGGAAGTCTCTGTAGTAACCAGCAGTAAACGTATCACATTGTCTGTTATAGCATCCATCGTTAATCATCGGCAGCGAGTGTCCGCAAATCAAACGTGTATAGTTCAATCAAGCGAACCAAAAGATAGTTATAAACAATAATCTAACACAACATAACATTTTAGAAACGTTTTTACAGTCAAAAAAACGTTTCTAAAATGTTGTCAAGGTATGAAAAACGTATTTAAACTGTTTTGCTCTACTAGGATAATAATAATTAGCCAAACAAAATTGTGTGAAAAAATGGGATACAACACTGAAAATAAGTTATGTAAAATTACACTATAGCCGGAAAATTCCGGCACTATAGCCGGAAAACTACAATCGAATTGTACTTTCCCAGAACAGTTGTATTTTTACAGACTTAATTCTGTAATTTTATAGATATATTGTAAAATTACAGTTATTCTGCGATTTTCCAGATCTTAATGTGAAATATCACAGAAATGTAATGAATATACAATGTTTTATCTGAAATTACAGAAGAATTACATTCACATTTATTTCAATAATTTAATTTGACTAAATATGCGTTTAGATGTGTTATAAAACACATTCGAATCAGTCAATTTGGACGTTAAATAGTTATCACTTTTATATATCAATATCGTTACAGATCATTTTCTGTAAAATCATAATACTTTCTGTAAGTTTACAGACGAATTTGTAAACTAATACAGTCATCTGTAAATTTACAGATAAAGTTCTGCACGGGAAAAAATCTTGATGCTAAATCAACGTATTTCTTATGCTAAATCCAATACTTTTAATGTGTTGAGGCATAGATGCTAATTAATTTAGCATCAACATTTTTTCCTGTGTGGTATTCATTTTCCGGCGATAGTACCGGCATTTTACTGACATGCCTTTTTCAGTGAAGGAAAAAACGAAATTTAAAAGTGGCTAAAAGAAAAATGTCGAAAACGAAAAATGAAGAGAAGGTAATGTAATTTGTGGTCGATTGGCGGACACTCGGTGAATATTGTGCGCTATGGCGCGTGGTAGGTAATTGTTCTTGTATATCAAACGTTATAAACTGTAATACAATGTAAACCTGTAAAAAATATACTGGGTGGCGGCGGCTCTGTATAATATAAGTACTATTATAATCGATTTATGGTACATGTAATCAGTATAAATATATCGTATATTATATCTGTAGTGGGGGTGCGTTTAATCCGGCTTATCGTACAGGTTGTTTACGCACGACCCCGGTGACTCCGTCCAAGTGTCGTCGGCCCTTGCGACGGGGCTTTGGTCACGACTGCGTAAACCTATGGAGGCTTCGTTAACTCGGACGAAAGGTAGAAAATGGGAGAAAAAAGCAGCTCGTTTGGCTCAGTCACAGCTCAGTTGTTCTAATCATCCCAGATAAAAATTCGGAAGTTTGACTTGGAATCGAACTCGGTTTTTTCGCTATGTAATTTTAGCAGAGTCATAGGTTCATATCCTGGTTGAAGTACATTTTTTTCAATCAACGAAATTGTTCAAACTTCGAAAATATTTATAGCAATATTATTATTATTATTATTATTATTATTATTATTATAAATGTGTAATAAATGTAAAATCAATTAACTAAACAAATTTAATTTATTTTAAAAAGTGGAAGATGGATAATCTTTATATTTTTATCTGGGAAAAAAATGTTTTGTCAATCCAACTAACGAAAATTGATGGAATTACGGAGTCACCGGAAGATCTCCTGGTAATTGCGCTTAAGTCGAGGCTAGGGCGATTTAGGAACTACGTGACTGCACAACCGATGCAAGTAACTATTTCTTGTTTCGTTTTCATCTTCTGTTTCCTGTTGAGATATTGCGGTAAAATCGGGTCCATCGAGCTCGGCGCGTTCCTTGCACACCATTGACCGATCGTCGATCAGTTGTCGAATATGCCGCGCGTCGATAATTTGTCGGCCGCCGGCGGACTCGGTTGTGCGCGCCATCTCAGTGGCGACCGTACTACTAGCAAGGTGCTCGGAGCGAGCGCGTGCAATTCAAAGTTGCAGCCGGAACGCGCCGTTGTCTGCGCAAATGCGTCTTTCCACACGCTTTTCATATTCTGATCAGAGAACAATATACGGAATTCACATGTAGACAAATATAAATATAATCACATGTGCCGAAATGCACGCTCGCAGGCATTTGGGCACACGTGTCATTCGTGGTCTATTAATTGCTCAATCCTTTTCTTCTATGTACAATGTGTGAAAAATCATAAACAATGCTAACGCGTTTCAGATGTCATTTTCACTCGCGCGCAAGACATTCACGCGTCTAACACATCATTCTTGAAACTCGCGACGGAGAATTCTAGTTTTTGATGATTTTTTAGATAAACAAATTGAAAAAATTTGAAAATGTTCACATTATGAAATCTGTGTGTGATCTTCGCAATTACTTCAACAAAAATTTAATTACTAAAAGTTTACTCTCTTCATAATTAAATTCTCAAATTTTCTTCAAGGTCCTTTTTAAGTTGGAACTCTTTTATCTCAAAAACCAGAATCCTCACAAACACACTACTCGCACAGGTTCATCCTCATGTCGTAGGAACTTAGGATGGCGGTTCTGTAGAAAAACCGGAAATATACATATTTATATAACTGCGGCGACGGTAATTGAATGTTCCGGCGCAAGACGTCTCGCGTACCCTGTCCGCCGTTCGTAGGAACCGAACTTATGGCCAACTTGGCTCGCGCGTAATCCCACGCCGGATAGCGAACAGCGATTGCCTTATCTGTAAATGTACAATTACCGGTAATGTTAACGCTAGTAATATTATCCATAATCAAGGTTGTGGTAGCAATGTAAATCGGCGCGACCAAATGAATGCTCGATGCGCATTACAAAAATATAATGTTCGCCGTATCGGTATAACAGTACCCGAATGAACTATTGCAACGCAACTTAACCATTGTAGAGTATAACCGTCCACTGGTAGCGATCGAGTACTCAGCGGTAGGAAAATGAACAATCGATCGTGATATGTCGCGGTCCATCGAAATGATCGGTAAATCTTTCAAAAGTTTACTCCGGGGTTCGGCGTTAACTCATTCGATAAATCTTGTTTTTAAAGAAAAAAATTAGACAAAATAATTTTTGTAGTACAATTTTAAAAGACATTTTAAAACAATTTTCGAAAATAAATCTGTATTGAAGTGACGAAAAACGATGTTTTCCAATATTGTGATCGGTCATTTTTTGCATAAGCTCAGAAAACCCCACTTTTTATTGCCACCAATCACTTCGAAACATTCCTAATAAAAAACCTATCTAAAATTCTTCCAGTTAAAAAATTCCATCAGAAAAAGATGGAATTTCTATATATCTCACTAGAGATATATAGACTCCACTGATAAAAACTGTCTGGAAAGAATTAGGACTAACTTTGATATGCAATTACAACTATATCAATAAAATCAATTAGCAATTACACATGGATTCAACAATCATATAGTAAATATTTTCAACTGAAATCTTAATGAGATAGTTTTTGGTCAAGTTTTCTATTCAAATTTCGATCAAAAACTGGTCATAAAACAGCTCATTCAGATTGTATTTTTACCCGAGATAAAAAGTGGCAAAAATGGGGTTATTGAAACCAAATTTTCTCCTTTGAAAATAAGATTCTCTCGAGTGGAACGTGACGATGACGACCGAGCCAGTCGATCCATCGACGCGCGGCAAAATGCCAACGCGATCGTCGATTTTCGCGTCGGGTTTTTGCCGCGTGCGAGCCGGTGCAGTACGCTCTTTTGCGCGCTTCGCGTCGAGCGCAAACATGAGTAACGTGGCGGAGTAAATAACTCCCGCTTAACGTGTAACTGTAACAAAAGTTGCCGACATCCAGCAACGGAGGAAAGTTTGGCGCTGTCGCTACTCGCGCAAATTGCGCGAGATTGCGTCGTTCGATGGCGGTAAACGAAGGTAAAAGAAGGAGAGCCTACTGCACGACTTTACAATTCACATTCCCAAGCACATGCACACTTTACTTTTGTTTCGAAAATAAGTCATTTATGGGCCACTTGACGAATTTCATCGCTTCAAATCATTAGTAATCAAACGGATTTCGAAGAATATCAGAATTCACAATCCTCTTCCACCAAAAGGTACGAGAGAAATTCTTCTCTCGAAAATAATGTCACATCTAGCTTCATATCACACTGAGAAAGATATTTTGTTGGATAAAAATGATTCATGCCCAAAAAGAAAAATCGTGTTTATCGAAAATGATTCCTTATGTTAGAAAAGGATTTTGTTTGTTCAATTTGGCTAGGAATAGTTTAGAATCAAAAAGAATATCTTTCTTAGTGCATTTTGCGTTGAAACATTAGTTTGAAATTGGGGATTTCCGAATGTACCAGAATTTCAAATTCCTCTTCTAACGAAAGTAAAGGAGACCCATATCCGACTGATTTTCGCCAATACCGCGATTTCGCCAATACTTCATTTTTACTATTTCCTTTCGTTCAAATTTTAAACGAGGGCGAACTGTACATTACAACACGACTGGTTCAGCACCGCGATACACGGAAGTACAGCATCGAACTGGTGCATTTCAGCCTCGAAAGATCGTTCCGCCAACTTCCGGTCGTTCGTTAACTACCGCTTCTACTTGTACAGACAATACACATTCCATTGATAATCGGCGAATCGCGCGCTACGAAAAACTGGTCGAAAAGGGCGTCATCCGCGATGTATGGTACATTTTTTGTTCTATATGTTATATATTTATGTATATTCATTATATATAAACGTGTCGCGAGACCGAAATGCGGCCGGGAGTTGGCGGCATTGATTCTGACAAACGAAATGGGAAAATCGTGGTTCTTCGTCCGTTCTGTCTCTGTCTCGGTGTATCTCTCTCCTGTGTCGGTAGCACCCATGCCCCGTGAATCGCCTAACTGATTCGTTCGTCCTGTTTTTCGTTCGTCCTTGCTTCCCACTTGACTGTAAATTAATACTGAAGTCCGCGCATGGCGCCTATCACATGGTTCCTTTATACTTTGTTAATTACTTTGTCGTAACGTGCAAGCCACCATTCAAACCGGAAACGCACATACACACACGCTTGCACACATAGATCATTAAAACGTAAACTCTCCGCGACAGAGTGAAGTTAAAAATCTGTTAAAACCGTGACCGAGGCGAGCGTAACGCCATTCTGATGATTCGTGGGTTTCGTCGTGGCAAAATAGTCGGGAAAGTAGTTGTGAAGTTGTAAACTGAGGTGCATAACTGCGCGATAGAATTAACTGAATGTTTAGGTATCAACGAGCTTTTGATAGCTCGTTTTTAATCCCTGATGCAATAATTCTATTAAAATTATTCTGATTCATTAATTAGATTACCACTGAGAAAACTGAGTGGTAAACCTTAACATTCGAGTGGTAAAACCAACCACTCAGGTGGTACGGAGTACCACTCGTGTTATACGGTTTACTACTTAGTTTTTTCACTGTAACTAAAAAGTTGCATTGAATAGTGATAAAAAGCAAATAGTTTCCAATGCTTGTATATTTATTCAATATAAAATCTATAGCGTTCTTCATTCATCCGATGAGTGTAGTTTTGATGATAATTTAATTATGTACCAATTATACCCAATAGTAAATATTACAATTTGTTTTCATTGGTTTTAACTGGTACAATGGCCTCATGAAGAAGAAAAGTTCCAGCGGTAATAAAGTGGTAGGTATACATTTCGATGTAAGTGGGATTAAATTGGCAATCATTGAATAAGGAACAAAAAAAGAATAAATTATTTTGTGAATTGAATTGTCTATGAACCCATCAACATAATAACCCATTCTGTAGAATATTTCCGCGCAACAATTTTTTTTGATATTTAACAAGTAATATATCAAATAAATACTTGGAAGTAAAAACTAATTATTTTTTAATAGTTTATTACGCAACTAAGGCGGGAAATAGGCGATTCCCGACGAGTGTAGCACGGGGCGAAGCCGAGTGTTACAAGGAACGAGTCTGGAATCGCCTTTCTCGCCGATATTTTTCACAAGTGCATGGGGAATCTCAATTTCCCTCCCTGAAAAGTAGGATGAAATTGGCAACTTCTCTCCTGGTTTTTAGGAGGCAAAATGCATTGACTGCATTTCAGTACAACATTGTAAGGTTAACATCGAGATTCATGCTGTTCGAATCATGTTGAAACAACATCGTTCAACTAACATTACGAAATTAACATTAGAACTAATGTTAGTTCGGCATGATATCCAATATGCATTCAAGATTCAAATGTTTTTCCGTGTAGTAGATTACCCTTTACGATGTTGCGATTCATCACTATAAACCTATATGTATTTCAATTGAATTCTTGCATCAGGGATAAACAGGATTCGCATTGTGGGTACACGCAAAAGATGTGACATCCATAGCAGTACGTTGCACATTACTCAGTGGTGGGCAGGGTAAAATTTTATTAAGACACCACTGAGTAGTGTCGCGACACCAGTCACAAGTGTCTTGAGCACTACTGAGTAGTGTCGCGACACTACTCAGTGGTATCTTAATAAAATTTTACCCTGCGCACCTCTGAGTAGTGCGCAGCGCACTGCTCAGCGACGTCACGTCTTTTGCATGTACGAGATTGAGGAATGAGAATTTCGCGACGCGTTTTGCGTTACGAACGAATACAGATCTTTCGGCTGGCAAGCTTGTTGTCTTTGGATTGAGCGCTTTGGATGGAATGACATGTAATGGAATTGCAATTGTTTGTTATTGTCGCAATTACCGTTAGTTTGAAAATGTGCCTTGAGACGCTCGATTTTCGGATCTCCAGTTGAGTGTTAATTTTCAGTTCGAAATATTAAATGATACTTGTATTTCAAGTTTGCGCCAACTTTATAGTTACTTAATGAACGCTGTAAGTCTCAACTTAAAGATTTGGAGAATGTAAAAGTGCAATAGGCATGATTATAGCACAATTTTCAAATGCAGAACTGGCGAGGAATGATTCTTTTATAAAAAAGTTTACTTTCACTAAAAACATGAATGTTTCAAGGCATTCAACAAAACCGTTAAGTTCAACATCTGCAAAGAAAATTTGCGCTCGACAAGAGACTAAATATTGCTCGAATCACCGCGGTGCAAATATACAAGAACTTGTTGGTTATCGTTACTACTCATTAATACAATTAAGATCACAGTCATAACGTTTATTATTATTATGCATTATAATTATTAACAGCGCGACATTCGTGCAACTCCGATTGGTCGTTCCGACGGCGAAAACCCGTCGTGATCATCAGAACGCGGTACTGACAATTCGCGACGGCTATAAACTCTTCTGAAACACCCTGTATATAGAATAATATATATATATATATTTTTATATTTATATATATATTTCTATTGCAATAATAATTAGTAATATTAGTTTGTATTGTACAGGCTGTTCGAGGCTTAAGAAGCCTGTGATTTCTATAATATTTATTTCATCGTTCTTTTGCACAGATCCTCCCTTCGTTTATATGCAATAATTTTAACTTGGTAATATTATCGTAATTAGCTCTCGTTTGCTAGATGTGACGAAACGAATGATTTCGATCTCCCTTCCCCGACCCCCTAAGCCACGAAATTCCCCTCGTTCTGCCTTTCGCTCCTACACCCGCCTCTACTTTCCCCCCTCCCCGCTTCTGTTACTTTTAACGAAATAATTGTATGATTTATAATTCTTTTTATCCATTATCATTACGAATTAGCCTCTTTACTTTTATAGTTTATATGTAGTATTTTCTTCATCTTTTTATTAACCGTAGATTTGTCTGTGGCTATCCCTGATGTGTTAGTTACCCTGCGCTTCCGTCTGGTTGTCGAAATATTGTTGTCGAAACTGTGGTCTACGTTTTGTAATTCGCCATCTTCTGCCGTTCGTTCATTTTTTTCGTTTTGCTGCGATTCCCACCTGTTTCCCCGTCCCTCCGCCCACCCTTATTTCCGTGTAGAGTAACACTCGTTCGTTCAGTCTTGACGATTACCAAATGGATGTACCGCGGGTCCCGGTGGAACTTTTCGCGTAAACCTCGAAAAGGAAAGCGGTGAAAAAAATTTGTACCATTGTTACCATTGTTCTGCCGGGACCCGTCCGAAGGTGCGTAGCAGTGAGGACCGTTCGTCGAAACCAAACGATGCGAAAAGAACCGCGTTTATTGCACTAGACCCCTGGCAAAGCAATCCGCCAGACTACGCCGGAAAAAACTTATGTTATACTAACATATAAAAATATGTTGGAACCACTATGTAATTCTCATGTTGTGGATATGTAAGTTTTGCATATTAAAAACGAAACATTAGAGTGCCAGGTTCTTATGTAAGAATATTACATTAACCTTCACTATGTGTCCCTATAACGTGATGCATTTGTTCTGAATTAAATATTAAATAAACAATTCCACAATTTAAAGATCTATGTTTGCTGATTTTTGTTCAGGTTTTAAATTTTTAAAATTTATATATATAAATTCATCTGTACAAATTTATTAAAAGATTCTTATATGTAAATCTTACATTTACCAATATGCATAACAGATCATGCCAACATATTTTCAAATGTTAACCTTACGCGAAAAAACTGGCAGTCTGACAGCGTATTTTGTTGGCCCAACAGAATTTTTTCCGGCTGCAGGCGGACGGCTGCTGGCCTCCGCCCGATCGGGAACGGCTCCGTCGGCCGCATTCCCCGTTCCCCGAATCACTCTGTATTTGGTATGCGAACGTCCTGTCAAGTCCGCGACACCCTGGCGTCGTAAGTCGTCGGGGTTCGATCGGTTAGAAAATAGTGGATGCGCGAAATGAGCAGCCGGTTTGAAAATTCGCGTGTACTGCGTGGCCCTTTATTGTTTGTCGGTTAATTATTTGGTATACGATTGCCCGTTGTAGCAGGAACTGTTCATAGTGTGTGATTGTTGGCAAATGAAATTCTTGGTACTCATATTTGAGATACAAATTGTTTGGGGGGAACAGAAAAGTCCAGTTAAACAATCCCATCGGATACTATTTGGACTGATTCTACTTTATATGCATCTGTACTGTTTTTGACAGTAAAGTGACTTAATTAATTGTACAATTTAGATTACCAATATGGAAATTCATAATAAGAACTTATGGCTATATTACGGCCGTAGTGGCATGCAATCGCACTAAAATGACCTCTCTCACGGTTTCTATGCGGTTTTTATACGTATCTGATGATGGTATTTTTTAACTAGGAGATTTTTGTAAAAAATGGCATGAACAGATTGTTTGTTAGAATTGTTTTTTCAGGTCCAGTTTTGACGGCGATGTGCACTGCAAACAATTTGGTTCAAAATGTTTAACTCTGTTGCATACCTATGTAGAGAAAGTTTGATAGTTCGAAAGGAGGAGGGCGTAATAGTAAATTATCGTTAGGTAATGGCTTTTTCAGTGTACATACATATACTTTTTGAGCCTAGAGTTCAAAGATATAAATTAAACAAAGAGTGAGAAAGTTTGAGTATTACTCTGCAAAAACAAATGTTTTATTTATAACACTTTAGTCTTCGATTTTAAAACTATTAATCTGTTTTAATAATCTGTTTTTATTTTAAAAACACATAATGTGTTTATGATTGACTCTTAGTAAATATAACCTCAATTCTCTGAGTTGATAATCATGAGTTCCAAAAAGTGTTTTTTCAAAACAAAATACGATTCACAGTTGATAAGTCACGTAATAAAAAATCACAAAACCGATAAGCAGTTTAAAGTGTCTTGTGCACTACATGACTGCGGTGCAACGTTTCAAAAGTGGGCAAGCTATAAGAAACGCTATTAATAATTATATATTTAATAGCAACATTACAGTGTAAATATATAATTAATTATTATATATTTACGCTATAATGCTAAAGTAGAGTACTCATTTTCTTAATCAACTTTCCCAATTGTAATTAATGACCGAACTGAACCGAACGACTACCCTGTTTATCGCCTAGACTGTTTATTTCTTTTCTTTAATAAAACATATGTAAGCGTTTTAAGTAATATGTTTTACTTTTCCAACGTGTTTTATCCAACATATGTGTTTTATTGCAAAAATGTTTTATTTTATTTCTCCCGTTTAATATAAAGACACTTTATTTTGTTTTATACAAAACGATTTAAATTAGAAAACACTTTTTCTCCGTTAAAACATTTCATTATAAAACATATTCTAATTAAAATATGTGCTAATCTATTTTTTTAATGTTTAGTGTTTTAATTTAAAACGCGTATAAAACGCCTATAAACCGGCTTTTTTTGCAACGTTTTCAGACTTTTACAAATTTGTTTAGTTTTTTCATTTTTACAAAGGAATGCTCAACCGAGTCGTGAACTGATATTCAGATTTTAGGTTTCATTAATTTACTCTCCAAGGAAATTTGTACCAATTTGTCAGTGCAACATCGATCCTCCCATCTCGAGCGTCGAACCTTTCCAATCCCACGACAGAAAGAAACCAAAAGAATAAATTATAAATAAAAATTTTTCGTTTATTCGATAAATTTGTACAATTGGTTTGCTTACATAATACAAAAGTAACAGTATTTTACAGTGTTTAAAAATTGCAAACATTAAACGAATTTCTGTACAGCTCAGCACTGCACAGTGTTTCAGATCCAACTGACCGATGGTTCCAACCGTGCTTTGACCGATGGTTGTACTAAAATTACTCGTGCTTTGGCTCAACAAAATAATACTTTCAGCTCCTAAAACTTCATTGCACGGACATCAATATTCTCAATAATAAAATAATATAATAATAATAATAATAGTAATAATAATAATAATAATAATAATATAATAATAATAATAATAATAATATAATTATTATAATTATAATTATAATAATTAATAATTACTCCTTAAAACAATACATCGCAATAAAACTCGCGCGTATCCGTCGCTCGGACCTTCCTGGGCTGTCGCGACTTAAAGCCGCTTGGACCTTCAAGAATTTGATTTGCCATCAGTGTCTCGTGTTAGTGCCCATGTAAAAAAAACTAATCTCAATGAGACATCATCTGACCAGCTTCAGACCCTTTTCTGACCAGACGTCCAAAGCCTGACCACAAAATATCTCATCAAGACTGTCCTTCCCCCGGGTGTGAGTACGCTGCCTGGCAGCTGCCCCAGCCCCAGTCATGGCGCCAATCAAATGCCTCGTAACAGTAATAATTACAAGCGCTACTGTACAATGAAAATGCGAGCGAGCGCCTCTGGGTGGCGGAGTGGTCTCGGTGGTGATCGTGGATGCGTCCTAGCCGCGCGCGTTCGGTCGCGGTTCAGTCTTTTCGTGGGTGCTCCGTGTGCTTAGTCGGCGCCGTTGTGCTGTAGGAGCGCGGGAGCGGACTGCGCGGGCTGGGGAGGCACGATGTCGTGGAGCGCCGGCGAGGGG
>JABFPB010002059.1:0-21846 GCA_022817645.1 Ceratoteleas bidentatus
CTTGAAATCCGAGATATTTAATAGCGAAATATTAGAAAATGGAATATATATATACTACACATGCGTTTTATTCAAACTGTGATATCGAATGGTTCGGGTTTCCAGAAAACAATTTTAATAGAAATTTGTATAAATTACGAGACAAACGAGAACTATGTTCAGTTCGTTTTTCATACAAGTCTAAGTACTGGTTAAAGTGTTGTCATTACCTATTCGAAAAAATTGTTTAAATAAATGCTAATAAATGTGGAAAAATGTCTAATGGTATGAGATAAAACTGACTTAGATATCTATCAAAAACAACAGTTTAAATTTAAATAAATAATTATATTTTAAATATAAAATGAAAAATAAAAATTGTTGATAAAATTTCCTTTTCATTTATTTATAACAATGCACCTAATAAAGTATATCTGCAATATACAATAAAACCAACAATTACTCATCTTTGTTATTTGAATAAATATTACTACATTTATATTGGCACTCTAAACATACAGCCATTTATGCCATTCCCACCTTAATATTGAAAACTAATTTTTATTCAAGAAATAAAATCTTAGTTTAATTTCAATTTCATTATTATTGGGATTTTCTGAAATTATATTGAAACATTTGAAGTATAACTATTGGAAAGGTGAATGTAGGTAATCTGAAATACATATAAGATGCTAAATTTTTATTTATTTAAAAAAACTACAGACATTTGTAATAAACTGTTTAATGACTGTTGTTAATACAGTGCAGTGATTTTGTAATATAACAAATGTGACACAATATAATTGAGACAGTTTTACAATAAATTGCTAAACATCTTATCAAAAGAATAAAAAATATCCCATTCGAATAATTTTGTAATTATTGCTTCGTTTCAAAATTACATGTGTATCAAACCAATCGTTTTGATTTGGTTAGTATTTGTTAGTTTTTCTGAATAATTTACTGCTATATACAAAAATTATTTCGTTACAAAACAATAAAATACATCTTAATTTTAAATCAAAATATTATTCAGGCAAAGAAAATTAATCTAAATGCAAACCAACCATATAAAGCTATAAACACTCACAATCACATGATTGTTACAGCTCAGGGATGCAAAACATCAGAACTGTATTTTCGTTGACCTGATTTTTAAAATTTACAAAATTAATTTCATCCAAACGAAGATAAACCTCGCTTTACAAAGATTAAAACACTCGTGAATCAAAGATCAGGGTGGCGACTGACCGGGAAAACCTAGAAAAGTTAGGAAGTTTTCAATTTCTGGAAAAGTTTAGGAAAAGTCAGGGAACTTTGTTGGTAGTCAGGGAATTTTTATATTTTTATTTGCGAATAAAGTTTGTCAGTGAGGCAAAAAACAAGACGGTTTCATATAGAAAATTTGAAATTAAGAACTGAAACGTCTATCCTTAATCCATGAATCGATTTTGTTTTCACTGACAAAATTTTGTTATAACAATTATCAATAAAAGTAACCGAAATGAGATCGCAAACAACAGAGATATTTACCTAGGTAATTAGTTATTATCAAAATAAAAAATGTATAGACCTGCTACTTAAACCATTTTTTTGAATCAGGGAAAAGTCAGAGAATTTTATTTGAACTTCAGAATCACCACTCTGAAAAATGCACTCCCGATTTTGCATTCCATTCACCCCATTAGTTCCACTTTTTTCCGCGACCCTGGCGCTGCCGTCGCAAATCCATACTAACTCCCCCACCCACTTGCAGGACAAGAAAGCCGACCTGATAATCAACGGCAAGGTCGACGACATAATCGGCCTGGTGATGAAGAGCCTGGGTCTCGAGATCCCCGAGTACGAGAACTCGCTGGACCCGACCCGGAACATGGACATCGACGCTTCCGAGATGGAGTGGACGATCCCGCCCGGTCGCGTCAAGGAGATGAAGATCCTCTACAAGAAGGTCTGCACGCCCGTGAAGCGAAAACGGAAGCCCTTTCTGTACGAGCGCGAGATCCCGGAGTACTCGAAGAAGGAGCGCAAGCGCGGGTTCGGCGCCAAGGTGGACGCGGTGGGCCCGAAGATTCCGAACGTCGCGCCGAGCACCGAGGCGTGGCTCGAGGAGGCATTCGGGGTCGCGAGCGAGGCCGCCGCACCCCTCGACGCCGGCGAGGGCGCCACCTACAAGAGCGAGCCGGGCCCCGAGGCGGACTGCCCGGACCCGGGGCTGCTCACCGAGGACAACATCGCGAGCGCCCTCGGGATCGACCCGAGCAGCGTTATCTGAGACACCGACGAAGCCCCTAGCTGTAATTACGTCATATAACAGGAAATAGAGACAAGAATATCCTTATCAATGTATACTTATACTATGGATGGACTATCGGTATCGCATTTTTCGCCAAGTATTACCGCGCTTCTTCCTATTAACGGACTACTTCTACCCCAATTTTTTTAGCTTTAGATTGCAGTATTATCTTAGTGTGGAGGCAGGGGATGGAGAGGCAGCAGGGTTGTTGCGCTGGAAAACCTGGGATTGGAAGAAATGGAAGTTTGAGGAAACTTCTATATATAATATTCTAATGTCTTTGAGACTACGGTATTAGGAACCAAACTACAATATTCAAATTATTTTATACGGATAAATTTTGATATTTTAAGGCTGTGTAATTTTGTTTTTCAAGATTTCTTGGTTTCTTTGTTATTAAATTATTTTCATTTCATTATATAAGGAAAATGAAAGTGTTTACACAAAAAAGATTTGAACTGTCTATGAATACCCGAATTTAGGGGATCGCTTTGTAGCCATTGATCAGATTTTTTAAAATCCATTTTGTTGCATTCTCTCAAGAATTCAATATCATCAAATGAATTCACTGTCAATTACAAGCTTCCAGTAGTCCTATTATTTGCAGGTGTGCCTGTCATTTTTGCCTTCATACGTTTTTGCATATCACAAAAGGATGTGGAGCTATATTCGGTAATGTGTACTTAAAGCTTATATATTCCATCAGTAATAGATCCTATGCAAAATTTTTTGTCGTTATGTTCATCTTCTGCAAAAATTGTTTTTAAGAAACCTTGGACCTCAACTCTTCCTCCAGCAGGTCTTAAATCTGATATTTTTGTTACTTTGCCCTTAGTTGTGGGGATTTTGCCATATATTTTCCCTTAACGGTTATTTGGGTCCACGGTTTTACAACCATAATCCCCTTGGTTGCAGTATTTACGCGATTCTGAGTGCGGCAAAATACGCTTAAATTCCAAAACCAAACAAGGCTCATTAGTTATTTGCTCCAGTCTGTCAGCTTGCTTGCCCAAGCTATTATTTGCATTTGTTTTGCAGATCCATTGTGCAAAAACAATTTTGAAAAGTAGTTATCAACTGCCTTTGTTTGTTTCCTTTGTGGACTTTTTAATATGTAACCGATTACTTCAAAAGTTGAGTCCCCATTTTGCACGTCTTCCAAAAACGAGCACGCTGTGAAATCTTCTACCGTTATTTCCGCTATCATACCCAAAAGCCTTCCTTTTTTTCTCCAACCGACAATATTGTCGGTTACAATCTAGGTCAACCTACAGGATGGCTCAGTCTACAATGTTGACAGAGCCATCCTTCTTGCGGACGGCCAGTACCATGATGATAACATTGAAATAGTCAAAGATACCTTATTAAACAATCATTATCCCATACATGTCAATAAATAAACATATTGACATTAGATTAAAACTATCAAGAAATAAAATAATTAACTAATTACAGAGAAACTGAAAACAACCACCTGAACAACAATATCTCTACTATACATACAGAATACTAACTATAAATTATTTATTGGTGCCATAAACCTTTTTGACCTGTTTTCCTTCCCACTCCAACCCTATATTAATCTGCAATGTGATGAATCTGTTGCCAGTACGTATCAAAGTGTGGTAGTGACCGGTTTTTCAGGGTTGTAATCATGTGACGAAACTTTTTATCGCTTTAACCAGGATGACCAATATTACTATTCCCTCACTGGTTAAATTCGCTTTAGAAGGGTTTGGGCAAGAGCCTAAACCTAACGCCCTAGTCTCAAAGACATTAGGTTATTAGCGTTACATAAGTTTATTATAATATTGATTTTCATTTATTTTAAATCAAAATGAACCAATTAAACATAGAACTGACGCTGAAGAAAGAAATCTCAATTCTGGGTCCCAATTGAAAAAAGGATAATCACAGGAAAATGGGAAGATTTTCCTGTAAATTTAAACATTGAATATCACCATTTGTATCGTCCAGACGTTTTTCTCTATATTATCCCTCATAGTAATATTTGATTCTTTTACAAAATGGACAAAGTTTGTTGTCAGATCATTCTAAGTGATTAGACACTAAAGGTCTGTTTATTTCATTGGTCGTAAATCGCCAGCTTTACCAACTATTAAAATCTGGAAGTCAGGAAATTTTGAAGTCTGAAAATCGCAACAACCCTGGAACACGGAGAAAAAAATTCAGCAGACTCTGTTAAACTTTTTAGCAGTTCTGCAGCCATCGTTATTCGATATTATCAGTTACGGCTAATGTCTAGTAACAGTACCCGAAGAGCGACTCCGGCGTCTGCTGTTAAATACATTGGCAATATCTGCTAGTCTCCCTTAATAGAAACCTTGCAGTGCGGCGACTAGCAAGTGCTGCTGTATTTTTTCTCCGTGACGGACGGAGCAAAGCAATATCAAGCGCATCAAGGGAAATGCGTCTGTCGTTTTCCACAGTCGGAGACTGTAACACGAATCGTGACGCGTCTGGTGGTAGTTCTTGGGACCGCGGCTCTGTTCCGTTTCAGTTCGATCAACGACGTACAGGGGGAAAAACGGTCTGGGGATTGCTGCAATATTGAGGCATTAGAGAAAAATTGCTAATATCATCAAAGTTATCATCAAATATAACTTTGATGAGAACAGTTATCATCAAAGAAGAAACGTTTCATGCCTTTGTGCCGAAAACGTCAACTTTCAGTTCCTTGTTAAAACAGTTTTTAACAGGGAAAACGTCTTAATATTAAAATGCTGTTTGATTAGAAGAAAGCAATGGAAAAATTATGTGGGAGACAGTTCAGCTCTAGCATTATTTCCCAGACAACTTTTCTCCATGTAGTCTTCCTTTCGGGTGGGAGAAACGTAGGGGTTTCGAACTAGGTATGCCATATGAGTGTCAGTCCTGTAAGTTAGTCTTTCATAAAACCAAAACCTTTAGGTCGAAAAGGGTGATGTTGGGGATGAATGATTGGAGATGGAGGTGGACTTTTGCCGAAAGTTCCCGAAACCCCATACGTTTCGTATGGTTGGTATTTCCACATTGCGTTTGGCGATACGCAGGTGTGTGTGCTTCGCTTGATTTGTCGTAACATGAGATGACACTAAAAATCACGGTGTTCTTCAAGACCGCAAATGTCACGGTGTTTATAAAGCGCAAACGGAAATTATCGAAATTGCAGATGCAATGTGTTTTTTCAATTTAATTTTGTTTCAAATAAAAAATAATAAATGATTTGAAACATGGAGAGTCAGGACCCTTCACATTGACAAATCAGTAAACGATCAGATTTCGATAACTTTAAGTCATTTTTATAACACAATACTTCATCTCTAATATTATAATTGTCAATTTATAGTGATAATAAAGTTTCAAAAAGGTATTTGCAAACTAATAACACTGACTTAAATACTTTGACTGTGAGATCCACAGACTTATTGCTTTAAACGTAACAACCTCTTAAATCTTCATTTTTGCTGAAGATTTCCTAAGTTTTATATGAAAGATGACTATTTTGATATACTTGAATCGTTTTGATACTTTCTTACAAACCGTTTCGATAAAACGGCCCAAACCCCTGTATTACGAAACGCGCAATCCCCGCGACGAACGTTTATTGCCCCTCAAAATTGCGCATTTGCGGTTTTGAATCTAAGCCAAAAATGCGATCGTCAGTCACTTGTCGACGATCTCCACGAAAGACTTAAACAATGTACAATTCCGCAATGTTCTTTGTGATAACTGTTGAATTTTCCAATGATTACCATCAGGTGTATTGGAGCCAAAGTGATGTCAACGAGTTCCCATTCGATCACTACACGTCATTCCATGTCACTCTTTTATTATTCAACTACCAGTCTAATATCAAGATTAGCGATTGATACGAAGTAAATACTATATACGTAGTTGGTAATCGAGTTCTGTTACGTGTGAGGATTGTTTGATTATTAAGGTCATTAGTTGAAAGAGGAGAGTATTTTTACACTCGATTGTCGGAAAATCCACGCGGACTAACTTGTCGTAGGGAACACCCGCGCTTGTTGCAGCAATTGCAAATCATAATGATAACATGTGAATCGTTTTAGGCGGTCGGGCGACGAGGCATTTATCGGCGTGATGTTGTTTGTCGGGGTTCTTTCGATGTCGTTTTGTCGTCTGATAGAGTTTAAAAATGGGGAAACCGGGGAAAAGAGAGGGATCGTTTTGTCGGACTGGAGTGGGGCTTTTTTGGTCAAACAGAAGAGAAGAGTCGGGCATTCGAGCGAAAAAATATTTTGTATTTCATTGCCAAAGGTTACGAGCCTTGTTTCTCGGGTACAAAATTCACGCTTTCACGGGGACTTAGTTTAAGTGAAATATTATACATTAAGAAAACGAGATGGCGAAATCATGATAGCTAAAATCCAAGATAGTGAAGTTTTACTATTTAGATAGTGAAAAACTACCGCAACACAATTTTCCTAAATTTTGTTGCGGTAGTTTTAAGGTAAGCAAATGTTTGCTTGTGTAGTTATTTGATGCAGACGGAAATTCGAGACAAAATGTTTCAGTTGAAATTCTCGAATTGGATTGCCGAGAACTCCTGACCCGAAAATGTAAACAAACCTTCTTATTAACGAAAACGGTGTCCATTTTGGTTTATAAAAACTATTAAATAAAACGTGTTACAATTAATTATTGATTCAAAATTAAGCCGTTTAAACAACATATTTTTAACAATTGATATATTATTTATATACTTCATTTTACATTGTCATACTACAATTGTTAAGCAGAACGTTATTGTGCCGAAATTCAATCGTACTGACTATCCAGTTTTACTTTGACATTTCACTATGTATTTAAATTTTGAAAATTTTACTATTTAGATACTGAATTTTCACTAGGGCGATCAAATAAATTTCACTATCTTAGATGGCTACCGTAGTCATCTCGTTTTCTCAGTATACAATCTGCGATAGAAGGGGGGGGGGTGAGAGAAGAACCAAAAGGAACCACTTTACTCTCGACAAACCTTGTGCATGCAAAGAGAAGATATAATTTTTCAAAAGTAAAAAGTTAACGATTGATAAAGGTATGTTTAAATCTAGCGTAACAATTACAATAATCGAATCTAATCGTAGTGTGATAAGTAGTTCTTCCGACGCTAAATGTCTGGCTGTACGATTAAATACGATCGAAATAATCAAAAGCCCAACTAATCATACAGCGCTTGTACAAATATTCAAACAAGAATGAATAACGACGACGTTCAGATGGAGCCACTCGGATTAAATATAATTCTACGCAAACCATAGACAATATTGTTCTAAGGAGACAGAAATGGTTAATAATATTATTGATAATAGTTGTAGCCGTAGTTGTAGCAGTAGCAGTAGAGATAACGATTATGGTATGGATAACGTTAACGACGAAGGCGTGGAAACAATTCATCAGTTGTAATGCGTTCGTTTTCCAAGTGGTCAGTAGAATTGTATCTAACCCAGTTTTTCGTTTGCGCTATGATTTACGCACCGATCATCGCTCACGCAACACTTTCCGATAAATAACATCGAAAATGATACAAGTTCGAATAACGAGTCTGTTTGTAAGACGGGGAGGGAAAAAAGACGAGAATTAATAATAATAATTAACGATAGTGACGGGATGACGGAAATGCGCCGACGTTTAAAATTAATTGAATTAATTTTTAAGGTGCGCGACAAGATTCGAAGCCTTATTGCGCGGACCGATAAATGGTTCGATCGCCCCGCAAAGTGTTCGAACGCGACGAACATTCGACGCATTTTGGGCATTTTCACGGACAAGAATTATTGCTTAAGACAGGTCCGTTCTTGTCTTGATCTTTTGCGACTTAAGCGAAGCGTGAGGCGCGTACACTAACATCGACTGTATACAGTAACAATTGTACATAGAATAACCCAGTAAACGATAACCGATTGAAACCGATACAAATATCAAACAAATTGTATTGGCTTCAAACTAAAAATATTGTTTTATTCTAGGAAATTATGTTTTAAACAAATAAATGTTATTTTTTGCCATCAGCATTGTTATTTTAATTTGAGTATTTATCACTCCATGTCACCGTAATATTTAATTATAAGCGTTTGAAGATTTTATTGAAAACAGTTATTTTTACTAGAATTTTTTCTCTAGTCGGCAAATACAGTTAAATCGGAGGATTTGAATTGAAAAGTATTGGAGTTTTTGGAGAAACGCGACAAGATATAATATAATAAAATATTTCTATCGGTTTCAATTGGTTTTCGTTTGCTGTGCTTTCTGATGATTGGGCTGCTCACGTGGTGCAACGTCAAGAGTCATTTTAATACGAAAATATCAAAATTACAGAGAGATATAAAAAGCAAAGGTAACCAGCAAGATCAATGGCACTAAGAAGATGACCTACAGCTAAACATCAAACACGATTTGCGACGCACAAAAATTATTATACATGACGGCGTTTGAAAACATCGGACGAAACCAATTGCTTTCAAGGTACAAGTTCCAGAGTGAAACAAAAGTGAAAACAGTTACGCGGAAATCTTTTTAAACAAAGTTTTACGAATAAGATATGTAGATGAATATATATATTTGGGTGTGTGTGTGTGTTTATGAATTAGGGCGGTGGTTTCAGGGTGATAGAGTGATTAAATGAGAATGAGGAAGTGGTGGGATGATATTTCGCTGAGTTATTTGAGGATTGGAAGTATGTATTGGGTGATTTTAAGGAGGTTCTGGCACAATCTCAGAATTTATCAGGAGATCGTTTTGAGAATTATATTATATTGTAAATCAACAAATTTATTAATACATTAACAAATGGTTTGAAACTTTGATATCTTATTCTTTGAATTTTTCTTGATGTTTCTATTGCATTTAAATACAATTTTTGTTATTAGATTATAGTAAATAAATTTGTACTTTGTTTAAACGAAAAGTTTAAATAATTTGGACATTTCTATCTCAATATCCTATCACAAAATATACTGTAATTTGCGCTTTTCGTTCAAATTAGGTTCATTTACAACTTATTTTTTTCATTGCAACATAAAGCACAATCTGCCGGAATCTTCTTAAATGTGTAATTTCAGTTCTTCCATAACAACATGCAATATTATCCCATCGCTTATAAAAAAATTTTTATGAAGGAAAAAAAGGATTAAGATCCCAGCAACGGCCACCCTGATTGATGTATATATGCACAACGAAAAAAATAATAAAAACTAAAAAATGGCATATTTGAAACTGTTCTCATCGTGACTATGATTATATATGCTATTGTTTAGGTCTTATTTTTTGCCCAGATCGTATTGGAAGGCTATATTATTAACGTATGAATTTTGTCGAACGTCTGTCGGGAATTCGGCCCACTTGCTGAAGTCGATGTTTGGAAGTACGCCACTTCTGCAGGGCACTCGCGGATTTCTGCAAGCATAAGTTTTCAAATAAGTGAATAGATTGTATTAGATGTTAATATCTCGATTGAAGTATTCTACATTATGTAGTAGCAAGTCGTTGACTACTTTTTTAGTCAACTATAGGAATGGCTTTTGCAATAAATGCTCCGTTAAAAAATCCCGTTTGCCATTCAATTCACCGTTATCTTCTCGTTTGTCATCTTTAAGTTGTCATTTTCCCATTCATACTTACATTTCATGGTCTGGCAGTACCATAGGGTAGACTTGTATCGTGTCGATTAAGTCAGTGTTATCGCAAATGACTCTTGCGAGTTTCACCTTACGGATCTCATTGAGTTGTTCTGAAATTCAGGATTCATTTATTACGAAAATTTGTTTTTCATTAATTTATTTATTTAAATGTTTTATTGAAGTTTTTGATTTTTTAATTAATTATTACTTTACTCTAATGTAAAGTACGTAATGGTATGTTACATCAATTTAATTATGATGAAAACTGTGTTTTCACAATTCTCGTTTAAGACATTATATACAATTCGCTCGTTTTAAATTAAACGATAATCGCCGTCAACGAGTTGAATTATGTAAGATTTATAAGTTCATCCTTGTTTTCTTCAATTTTACGTAAAGTAAAAGTGAAATTGAAAAAAGTCAGCAATGAAATGACACGCCGCTGAAACCGTCAGCTATTCAGGGAAGAATGTTAATTGAGCATTTTTTGAGCTCCGGGTTTGTTTGATCCATTTTTTGCCCATTAATTATCTTACCGATTGTGAACGACGACGGTTGATTTGGAAGCTCGTACCAGAACCGGTCGCCGCGCCGAGAGTTGCTGAATTGTGTCGCAATGACGCATGCAAAGGTGGGACCGAGTATGCTTCCTGGGAGCGGTTTTTCCGATACCCCGCCGGACCATAAGTCCACGTCACCTGGTTGCCTGTACGCATTTATAGAAGTTGCAACAATTAATTCCTAGTCGCGCTAATTGACCGATTAATTTGATTGCGATGTTATTAACTGCTTACTCGAATATGGAGCTGTATCTCTGGATCGTCTCGTTGGGCATCGAGCCGAACAGTTCTTCAAACGTGTTTGCGTGGGGAAGGCCGCAGAATTTTCTGTAAACCATCAGAAGTCAAGTTAAAAATAGTTTTCCATTTTAGTGCAAATTGTTCAAGTCTATGAGTTTCGAATAAAGACACCGGTTAGTTCGATTACCCACAAGGCTATATTTATAGTATTTTGCAAAAATTTGTATTTTTATGAATTCATTTTGTTTGTCATCATTTGTTAGGCATCATTTTGTCAAAATTTCAGCCAATTGAATTAAAACTGATTTAAAAATAGGGATTAAAAACATTGTTACTTATCAGACTCTTAGTTCTTTGTACTTGAACTTTACAAAGGGTGCATCAAATATTTCTTTTCCTTACGAAATGTTCCATACAATTATTCTCATGGTTCAAAATCGCATCCGGAACACCTCTCAATTTTTTTTATACCACACGGAATTCTTACATCGTCAGACTCTTCATCTGCATCTTTCATCGGAATTTCGACTCTTCCATATGGAACGTTCCACGCGAAATTTCCATATGGAACGTTCCATCTGGAATTCGCTTTGATAATAGTTCGCTGATTTGCAACCAAGATTTGCGTGCGTTGCGTACGCAAATAATATGTGATTTTCGGATTACCATAGAATCACCATGGTCGCTCCGGAAACTTGTTTGCGTATAAAAGCGCCCAAGGCAGGGAAATAAATTTGCGGGGGGCCGCGCAAAAATTAGCCGTTCCGCAGAAATAGGCGTTTTACCTGAATTCCATGTAACTCGGTATGCCGAATTCCCGGCCTCGCTGCATGTTGAACGAAACTAGATCCATGCCAAACTTGGCACCCGCTTTCTTGAACAAGTGATTGGTAACCTAGACAAACGCGAATTGTAAGAACCCGTTCTTTGCCGTTAAGGTAATGCCAGTCGAGCTATTATGCCAAAATTATGCCAGGAAAGCTGCCGTTGCATTATTGACCAATTGATGCAATCGGATTGTTTGCAACTTATTTTATAAACTTGAAATACTTGTATGCAGAATTCACATGTTTCACGCGATTATCGTGAGAACAATTGTAACTACAACAGTGGTCCATAACTTCTTGCATATTCTGCTTCAGTTATAAAGACACCGTGTAAGAAAAGGATAATTATCCTCATTGTGTTGTAATGATTAAAGTTAAATACACTTTACTACGTCTCAATGTAGTGAGTCTTGTTATTCGTTCATTTTTCTTTCTAGGGAAGATCCCATATTTCGCAATGTTGGAATTCCAGATGGGGTTCCACTGGAATCTTCCATTCCCCAAGGGACCAAACCAAAACAGCAACTTTCCGGCTCGCGACGGCTAAAACTATTTTATGGCACCGGTTTTTTAAGCATGAAATGCCGAGAAGACTCACTTCTTGCGTGATGGAGTCATCCATGGCTTGGGCCACCTGGTTCATAAGGCCCATGAAGTACTCGTCTAAGACGCCGGCTCGGTAGAGATCGTAGGGCCTCCTGATGAGGTCCGACAGTCGTTTGGATGCTGCAATGATGCATTATTTATAAAAATACAACGTTATTTCACAATTCCAGAAGCTTGCCAATGTTAATGGATCCTGTTTTGCGATTTTCAGAATTGGGAGAGTCGATTGCTATGCAGTCTTGAGAGCCAACTGATTACAGGAAATGGACAAGTCGTTACAGAAAATGGGTTGAGTGAACCAATACACTTTGTTATTATCATTTTTATTCATCGAAATTAATGTTGGGAAGATAGGAAGTGGATTTACCGGGGATAGCTCAGGTGGGGGTTACTTACCAATGAATTTATGCGCTTTGCTCCACCGTTCAACTGCCGTCGGTAATAGCGAATGCCCGAATCTGAAAGCGGCTGCTGAGAAAGCATCCAATACAGTGGGATTCACATTAGGGTCGTATCCGTCCCAATATGTCTGCAAAGTTCAAATCATTAATATACTAAATTACCACTTTTGGCAGGAGGAATTTTTTTTTTTATTTTCATTTTTGGTCTTCTTGAAAGGGAACCGTATAAGTTATATTATTAACACTGAACATTATAATGTCTACTACTTCGGATATCTGCTACTGAATGAGAAGTCTGCAGATTAGTCACTTCCAATGATAAAAGAAAGTTCGATGAATTCGATCAATCTTAAAAAACTGTCCAGCTGTCTCTCTTTCTAATTAGGCTTTAATTAGGCTAATAAACTTAATGACGAAAGTTCCTTAAGCCGTTGCGCAACCTATAGACCTTCGGCGGTATAATATACCGGTATCAGCCACTCACATTTTTCTCGAGCAAAAGACCAAACTTCTCCATTACGTCTTTGCCCAACAGAATGGGCAAGAACTCGTTGTAGGTGATATGCTGAATTTCCGCAATAACAACGCGCCTGGCCTCTTGGAACAGGGTTTCATCGTCCCAATGAGGATTGACTTGCGCCAATGCCTTAGCTACCCTGTTATGCTCCCGAGCCATAAGCGTGTGCATACAAGTGAGCACTAATTGTTCGTTCACTCGGATCTCGCCTGAAAGAGAAAATGGGCACATTTCCAATCAGAATTCTTCCGGCTTATAAATCAAGCCTTAAATGGTGGTTCGACAAATTGTTTACCGGCTTCAAAACAGTACATAGAGTCGTTCGGACGGGTGCAACCTTCGTCGGGAATGTCCAGTTTGAGTGGCAGCAAGTCCTTCAAACCATACTTGGCGAACACTGGGTTCATCCGCAGGAGACCACCGTACCCGGATCGTAATTTTCTGAAATTTGAGTTGGAAGGGTAAGTGGTGGTATATTATAGTTTTTAGCTGGGTGGGAGTATCCATTGACCAATTTGTTTAAAAAAATATGAATTTTTAATATCTTTAACATGGCAGCTGAAGATCGAAATTTTTATCGAAAAGACGCAGTTTTTTCTAAAGGCTGCTATTTTGTCCAGAATGAATATTTTTGGAAAAAGATGAGTCAAAAACCAGATAATACATCATACTTCAACTGATATGGGTACTTTCATAAATATGGAAGATTTCATACCATGGAATACTGAGCTTATGTGGATAACAAAAAAAAGTTCATGATTGGGGTTTGAACTCCCGTTTTTCAAATTACCAAACTTGTATTATATTAACTGAACTGTAAACTTAATGTGCAACTCTATTTGAATTTAATAAAATCTGGAAAGATACACGGAGAAAAAAGATTGGGTTATTGCGATCAAATGATTTGGTTGAAGCAATTTAGTGGAGACAACCAAATATTTGGTAGGAGCAACCAAACGTTTTAGTTAGGTTTGGTCAGCTTCATCAGGCACGGCCGTCGTCGACAACCAAATACATTTAATTCTCCATTTTTGGTTATTTCAACCAAATAATTTGGTTGCTACAACCAAATCATTTGGTTGTAGCAACCTTCCAACAAAACTTGATTACCAAAATATTTGGTTGCTATAACCAAATCATTTGGTTGGCTGAAAATTAACTAAATTATTTGGTTGTGACAACTAAAATTTGGTTGCCACAACCAAATATTTTTCTCCGTGTATGGATTTCCAGATTGAGTTCAAGAAGTGGTTGCAATACCTAGCAAAGTGGTCGGTGACTCCATACACAGTGTTGCCATCCAAAACTCCAGTCAAAAGATTGAAAGGCACTCTGCTTCCCAATCGACATCCTGGTCGAATGGCAGGGAACGCTCTCACGAAATCCATGCATCGGACACCGAATAGCTTGTAGAAGTAGTCGTTCTCTGGGATGACGATTTCGTTGCAGTAAGGGTGCTTTTCGTGAGGCTGACGACCGCAGCATTCTTCAGGATCGTTTCGGTTGAAGGGATCTAGATGGAAGATTAGTGTCTTGTAGCTACTTGAATTCAGTTGATACGATCTCCTTCTTCATTCATAATTTAGAATGATTTAGTTCAGATAAACAGAGTTAGAGATTCATTGAAATGTGATGATATACCCAGAGGAGTGGCAGTCAGGGTGTAGTCGTGGTCCATAAACTGTCCCCAAGCGATGACCATGACGGTTCCAGCATGATCGTGGAATCCTTCGTCAGGATGCATTGTGTGGGAAACCACTCTGGAGAGAGGCAATGTACGACCAGATTCCGCGATTCTTGGGACGCTCATTCCATCAGCAAAGGCTGGAGGCATCATCCTGAAAGTTACATTTCAAGTTTTTTAATTTGCGGACTACCTTAAAATAGGTATCTAAAGGTTTCTAAAGGGATTTATAACACCCAACATGTCGCATTTGGGATTAAACTCGTAAACTGATACTCTTACAGATGAACTACTTTTGATGAGAAGAAGAATGCAGTATCAGATTGCAAGCCAAGTTACCTTTGGAAAGGTGCGAAGGTTGCACCCCACGTGGGATTCTGGAGATTGGTACACATGCCATCGAAACGTCGGTACTTTCCTGGACGACAGTGTACATTGCTTAAGAAATCAGGACAAATTTCTTGGATCAGTGTTTTCGATGTGTCCAGTTGGGGCAGCAGATTTTCTATTTCGTGCCTTGTGAGTCCGTATCTGAAAAACAGTGGTATGTAAGTTATTTTACATTTTTTTATATACTTAACATTCAAAATGGATGGATTTGTAGGTTTCAGTAAGATAGTAACATTTCGTAAAATACTGCGAATAATTCGCTAATTTTATATCTTAACTAAAAACTATTAGCTATAAAAAGTTTGAATAATCCTGATAGAAAATGTCTACCTTCGTGCGAGATTTACGGAAACATCCAATAGAACTTCGCCAATCGTAGCGAGTTCCTCCGCTTTCCATACATTCGACTTTGGTTGAGCAACCTCTGTAAAGTAAATGATATTGTGAAAATACATGGAATCCAATTAGATTGAAATTTAGATTGTAATTTTAAATTTCTGAGGAACAATAACTGTGGAAGATTAGAAAATACATATTTACAGTTATTAATTGTAAATATTAAGGATACCCGCCTATTCTTTTTCGGGCTTCTATGTAGGCCTGGTTCACATCTTCGTAGGTAATACACAGTCCTGCTGTAGTTGTTCGTGGACTGCAAAATGAACAGAAAATGGAAATTATACTCCAAAAATGTGACAATTTAAAAATAATTTACATTTTCAGTGTTTACATATCGACACCTCCAATCAAACTAGGTCAAGTCATATGTTAAACGCATTCGAGTTAACCTAGTTTGGATTGGAAGTGGCGATATAATCAGCAATAATTTGTTTTCCAGTTATTCTTTGTTCCTTGATAACATTCACAAAATAGGTATATTTAGTCCATTTTTCGTTACCTTAAAGTGAATTAACTTTTATTTAAAGAAATTAATCGAAATTCCTTCTTAAAAAATCAAGAAAGACAAATAGAGGCAAATAGAAAAAATCTGAAATCGAAATTCTCATTTCACTACTGCTAGTAAAGTGTTCAAAGCATTAAAAACTGCAAATAAAAAATTTCGTGATTTTTGGTTCCACTTCTCCTTAACATATTTTTGTATCTTTAAATTTATTATTTGTCTTTTTTCCAATGCGATTTAACTGTCTCACAAATATCTCCATCGCTTCAACTCTCGCTCTCATCAATCAGCATGATTCGCAATTTACCCGTCCGATTAAGACCACCTTAATTGCGCCCCGTTTTCGAGTGACGACGTCTGTATGAAACGGCAACTTGCAGTCCCAATGCCAATTACGCAAGCGTGCGTGAGAATGTTTACCTTGTTACCCGAATTGCATAATTAACCGCGCGGCGAAACCGGGCGCCGGTGCTTCAACGTTCCCTTTTGCTTTTTGCTCGAACCCCGAACCGACCCGCGACACAAATAAATGCCCCGAATCAACCCGCAATCTTTACGTCGCTCGCTTCATTTTCACGTGAGAAACGCCGGCCGTTTTTCACATCGGATACCACAATTATCCGGACTTAAATACCGATAATTTGACATTACACGCCGCGCCCGCGGCGGCGACACGCGTAACGCCCGTCGATCCGAGAAAAGATATGTCGAAGAAAAGAGTCCCGCGGGCCTTTTTTTCCTCGCATTTTCAGCTTTCACTTTTAAGGGGAGGTTGCGGAGAAATTTCCAAATTTGCAAAAATAATTTTTTCCCATACATTAAAGCTATCTCCAGAGAAATTTGCCATTTTAGTAAAACGCGTCAGAGATAAAATTGTTCACTCTGACTATTATACCCTCTGGCGTCTTTTGTAGGTGTAATTACATATTGCATATTAGATTATAAATATGTATCTGCTGGTAATATTACAATCTGTTTCATTGTAGCAATAGGAAAAATAGAAGAAAATCGTGAGAAGTTTTTCCAGAGCTTGCAAAATGACCCTCAAAAAGTGAATAATTTATATCCTATAATCCAATCCTGTCTGTATTAGTCCTCTTTTCCAATCCTCTTTTTTATAATATATCTATTATTAATGTAGTCACTGCAAAAATAAGTGTCTTATTTAAATGTTTTATTTTACTTAAACTATTTTCAATTTTATTAATTTATTTATTAATAAAAATTAAAACAAGTGTTTTCCGTAAAAGATATTTTGAAATAAAGTACTCGTTTTTGCAGTGATACTACAGCAGACTTTCTCCTTAATTGTTGTAAATCGCGAACCAATTGTCCCGCAGGAAATTCACTGGTTCCGGCACGGGAAATGCCGGTTTCGACATACTCGGACCGATGATTTCGCCGCAGATATTACTGTTAATATCACCCGCGGCGGGTTTGCGCGAGAAACCGGTACCATTGAATTGCAAGCGCGACTGTAAATTGGATCACGTCCGAGTGCGTTGGGACACCGTCCTTATTGGCGTGGAGTGACATTTTTGTTGGCGGCACGCTGATGGAAGATGTGTTAATGAAATGTCGCAAATGTTAATGTCGCCGAGCGATGGTAATGAAGGCTTAGCGCGAGTCATTTGAATAGGTCTCGCACGCTGATTGCGAATTTGTAGCCAATAAGGGGACTCGCGATTAATTATCAATTGACGTGGGTGAGGGGCAAGGTGTGATTCGAGCGGATTAGGTTGCGCGAGTTTGAGGCGCTTTTTCGTCATGCATGCCGGGAAAAAAGGTTTGAAGTTAAGCGGCTGGAAAGGACGAGATGAATAATTCAGTAGAACAGAAGCATGTTTGGGCTGGAGATACAGTGTTTCATTTTTGCGGTCATATTTGTAGTATTTGTAAATGATAATTTATTTGTGTTTTAAGCTAAAGCAAATGCTGTTTGAAACTAAATATTGTGTAAATTTTCCTAGATGAAATATATTAAGAGGATATGCAACCCAAAATTTGCCAAAAACGCAAAAAAATGAAGACAATTTTATTGCATATTTTGAATCTTTGACGTGTCGTCGTTCACATAAAATATTTGAAATTTCAAAAACCTGCTTGATACCCGACAAAAGTTAGAATTGGAGATTAGGACTATAATTGTATTTAATAAATCTTTAAAAGGAATAATACCACAAATTAATTTTTAAGTTTTCCAAGATTCAGAATGTTACTAGGAGCTGAATTTTCATGCAATTTATCTTTTTTTTATGTATTTCAGCTAAACAGAAAATTATTAAAAATAACAATTACTGAAATCGATTAAATATTAACGATTTTAGCCATTTGGATTGCATATCCCCTTAAATTGAGATGAAATGTACAATTTCTTACACTAATAGTATCAGATTACGATATCAAATTGTACCAGGAACTAGCAACCAGTAAAAAGACTGTATGAATTTGTATCAACCAATCAAACTTATCTATATTTTACGATCTATATCCAATTTCTCACTGAGAATGTATTCGTTATTTTCGTTGGCTTACATCATAAGGTCAATACGATTTTCATTGTTTCGTTCATAAAATTACAGTAAATTGTAAAAATATAACTAATAATATTATATTATGTAATCTAAAGAATTTCAAATTCTATTTTATATTCCAATTAATTTTAACAATTTTTAACAGGACTTTTTGTTTCTGTTCAAAAAGTAAAAATGTAGTGAAATTGTTCTGAGATATATATTCAGCATTATGAATGCACAGTGAACATTAAGGTGTGGATTGGGTGGTAAGTGAGAAAAGATACACCATGGACGGTGATAATTCAATATGATAAATTACAGATTAACATTCAATTCTACCATGCTATTTTCTAATTATGGTATTGAAAATTTATATTATTCCTTTAGATAACATGAATGCACTCTGTCATTATAACTCACCGCAAGGAAATGTTATACAGAATGCAAAACGCTTTTTGAGGCCATAAATTTACGTCTTTTCAAGTCGGAAGAAACATCATAACCTACATAGCTTGACTTTAGACCACACTTCGCAAGTTTAATGTAACTGTACGTTGAGAGGGAAAATGGCTCTTAGTCACAGTATTAATTTTCATTCCGTTACTTCTGACACTCACTCCATAGGCTCTAACGCTAATTTTTTATTGTGCAGAAGGATTAGTAAAATAGAAGTTTGAATCGTTTATTGCCATTTTGAACAGTTTATTGCCCTCTCCCCTTTATATTAAAACATTTCTATTAGTATTAATACATCGTTTTCATATTATTGTTCAAAGATGAAAACAAATTTATGTAAAAGAGTGGCCTATGATAAAACGTCTCTTTCAAACGATAAAATTAATTCTCATATCAGTTGCCAATCAGGATATTCCATACCCTACTTTAATGTGTTTTTCATGATTTTTTTACTTTTATTTACTCCCATTTTTCCATTTGAAATATGTTTCTACTTTCCTTCTTTCCAACTACTCTCTACATTCACTAGGAAACAAATTAACAAGAACCTTTTTATTTAATTAATTATAAACGAGTGGATAAATGATCAATAATAACAGTAATACTCATGAAAATCTTACAAAGTTCCTCGTAAAAGGTTGTACGTATAGTCGTATAGCGTGGTTCTTCCATGGCCATCCAGAATGAGGGCGCAATCGTCGCCATTGGCAACAATTTCCAGGGGCTGATAATGTAGAACAGCATTGCTAACACCGAAGTCCTTTTGTAACACTAACAGTACGAAGAACCATTTCAGCTTAAAACTGTGCTGCGTATTCCTGTAACAATGTTGGGAACCTATTAGTCGATATCTGTTGCACAACTATTTCCCCAGCGCGGCCATTACATTGTGAATAAAGTTATTAAATGTATAATGCATCGTGTTAGCAGTTGCGCCCGATCAAACGAGCGCGTTGAACGCTCGTTTCGTTTCAATGCGAGCAGCTTTTCGCGCTGACTGATAAGGCAATTGAAATCAATGAAATGCCTGGAAATCGACTGGCAATGTCGCTTAAATTGAAACACTTGTTTTTGCAGGGATTTAACGGTTATTCACCATTAGCGTTCAGAGTTCCTGAAAGATTACATAACACTTTTTCTGCTAATTGGGCTTTGGATAAATAAACCCGTAACATTGAAAACTTAGTGCAAAACAATTATGTCACATCAGGGCTGTTGGCAATTAAAAATGTTTATCAAATTAAAAGATTGTCCATTCAATGATTGGACAAAAGAAAAAAAAACATTACAATATGACGAAAATGTATTTCAAATGAAAGAAAAAACTCATAATGATGATATATCTGATATCTTTAATTTGTTACCTGTAATTATACTGAAATAGTTAAATTTTTTAAATATTTATATTCTCACAATGCATTTTCGCATTTTCCCATTCTGTTCGGCGAAAGAGAAACACAGTTTCCCAATAAGTAAGAACGTTTTAACCTGAATTCGAACGGACAAAAACGGCGTTCATTTCGGCGGGAAAGACGTTTCATTTTAAATGCGAAAGTTTTTCCGTAAAACGCGTGTGCCTCCGAGTGTATAATAACGGTAAATGCACTCGCGGCATCGCTATGTAATTTTGCAGAACTTTTTACAGTTCACTCGTTGCTCTGACATTAACCCTCCGCCACTCGCGAGTCATTTCATAACGCGGTTACTCCTGTCCAAAGCTGTAGTCTGGCCTTGCGATTGGCTAAGACAATGGGCAAAGTAATCGGTTTCAATGACAGCGTCAATTGCGTGTTGGGCACTCCTGACGTGAGTCACGAAGGGTTAAATATCCTCAATTAGAAATCGGTCAGCTGTTTGCGAAAGAAAGCGCCGTTAGAGGCACTTTTGGCCGGAAAACATGCCGACAAAGTGTCCGAAGCTACGTTTTCCCAGGCTAAGGATTGGGACGATTTTCCGGCGCTGAAATCGTCTTTATTGTACGCGAACATTATCCTCATTTCAAGAACAGTGATATTGTGTTACGGGGAATCGCTCAAAAAAATTAAATGTGAAATTTAGTCTTGGTAAATGGGATCCATTTACGGTAAGTGGATGCTCTTTAGAGTGAAAGGATTTTTAGTGAGAGATATCTGGGTGTAGTTGCAGTAACTGGCGAATTTGTGTAAGTTTGAATAATTCAGAAAATATTTGTAATTTCAGGCATTAAGTATGTTCGTTGTTTAAGTGGGTTAGAAATACAGTTTTACGGTCGGAATACGAGATACAATAAACGAAAGACTAATGTATCAGTATTATTAGATTTTAGCGTGGTACTATTACAGGTTATTTTTTATTTTACAGAAAAATAATGTCACGGATATTTCAGAAAGATTAGTCTTCTCTTCATTTAGTTGCCATTTAGACTCTGCAGCAAAAACATAAAGGTAGAGAAATTGGTTACAGAATTAGATAACTGTTACATTGTGGCAATACTGAACTATAACGTATATTTTCAAATGCCCAACGTACAATTTTCATTGCATTACATTGCAAATATTAATTTAAGATCGAAATCCGGTTTGTATGTCCTCTTTAGTTAACAGCTGTTTATTTATATGACAACTTAATTAGAAACGATTTCGATCAGACAGAACGTTAACAGAAACTTATCAACGTTAGATACATTACAATCGTGGGGTGTCAGTACAGTACGATTTCATTTTTACATATATTGCATTTCAATAATAACTAAATGTTGAATAATATTGCAGTGATATTACTTTTATTTCGATAAATTTATATCCAATCCAAAGCATGAATAAATGTTTAATGCACTCGATTATGACAT